>SCDY01001081.1:0-65000 GCA_004143825.1 Drosophila micromelanica
TTTAAATGTAGAATCAATTTATAGGACAAATCATGATCAAAATGCCATCAAACATGAAAATCGGTTCAGTTTTGACAAAGTTATGGGAGTTTGATATATGGGAGCTATGAATCCATGTAAAAAATTTTGTCCATTTTGGCATGATTTTTGACCAAAAATTTTACCCCCTCAAAATCAACTTTAATGTTGCTTTTTACACTAACTATGATAATTACAATCGATTAAAACTAAAAATTCAAAAATCTAAATTTTGAAAAAAAATTTTTGTTGAAAATTAACAAGGGGGGAGTACATGATATTTTGACCAAAAATGTTCAAAAAATTTTATTTTCAAAAATGAAAATATTTTAAATGTAGAATCAATTTATAGGACAAATCATAATCAAAATGCCATCAAACATGAAAATCGGTTCAGTTTTGACAAAGTTATGGGAGTTTGAAATATGGGAGCTATGAATCCTAGAAACATACATGTCAAAAATTTTGTCCATTTTGGCATGATTTTTGACCAAAAATTTGACCTCCTCAAAATCAACTTTAATGTTGTTTTTTACACTAATTATGATAATTACAATCGATTAAAACTAAAAATTCGAAAATCTAAATTTTGAAACAAAATTTTTTTGAAAATTAACAAGGGGGGAGTACATGATAATTTGACCAAAAATTTTTAAAAAATCATATATTGAAAATATTTTAAATGTAGAATCAATCTATAGGACAAATCATGATCAAAATGCCATCAAACATGAAAATGAGAGCTAACCTTAAAATTAAGGGATATATATAATTGATTTCACGAAATGCGTTCAAGCGGACAGGCGAACGAACAACAAACGCAATATGCTCTTTTTTACTTGAGGAAGAACGGCAGCGGCAACAAAAAGCAGAAGCTTGAGGGTAACATGGAAAAGCTGCTCTTAACTTTTATGAAAGCAGCAACAATGCAGCAGTAGCATCAGCATCAGCAGCTGCTGCAGCAGCAACAACAACAATAACCAGTAGCAGCAACAACAAAGCGAAGTCCTAGAAATGAAATTGAAATCGAAAACGAAATCAAAGCATGCATATGTATATAGCTGGTCCGAATCCGAATCGAATACACCAACTGAGCTGAGTGCTAAGAGGCAGCAACAACAGCAGCAGCAGCTGCAATAGCAAATGAAGCCGCACATGGACACGACATTGCCACGGCCAGCAGCAGGCTGCATGCAAATGAGGTCCAGCCCCGTTCTAGGCTGGACACAAAAACGCAAAAACGGTGGGCGTTTGGGGATTATTATTGTAGCCGCCGTTGCTGAAATGAGCACAAAAACTAGCACCGCCGGCAGTATCGAGTGTGTGTGTGTGAGTGTGTTTGCTAGCAATAATTGCTGCTGTTTTTTTTTTTTTTTTGTGTTAAATGGTAACAGGAGCAGCAGCAGCAGCAGCAGCAGCGTCAGTGGGAGCAGCACTCAGAACAATTGAAGTCAAGCCCCAATGGATTTTTTTTTTAGTTTTGTTGGTTTTTTATTCGTACTGCATTTTCATGTTTCCTCATCGTCGTTGGCTGCTCCTTGATTTGTTTGCTTTAGGCTCTAGTTGAGGCTCAGGCTCGGGCCCAGTCTCAGTTTCAGTTTGCCGTTCTCAGTGTCTGCTCGGCTCATCCAATGGGCTGCCCTTTTTAGCCTGCAGCATGAATTTATTTGTTTTGAAATTGTAACTCTGCATCCGCAGCAGCAGCATCAGCAGCAACCTGAGAATCATCATTGCTTTCAGTCGCCTTTCAGATATTGTGCCTTTTGTGCCTTGTGCTGATTGTGCGGTTTCGATAAGTTCAATGCAACTGCAACTGCAACAGCAACTTGCAACAACAACAGGCAACAGTAGCAATAAACCCAAAAGCAGCGCACAACCCACTTGCATCACGTGGCCAACGTGGCAAGGCAAGTGATAAATTAACGCAGGCCAAAAGGAAGTGAATGACTGCGAAAATGCCAAAATGTCAGCCGAAAAGAAAAAACAAATAAAACTAAAATGAAAAAAACCAAAAGTAAATTGCAGAATAAGGAAAGCAGCGCACATTTTCACTTTATGTGGCAGTCAATACAAGGAACAAGATTAAAAAGCCACTGATAAAGGATGAGTCAAGGCTTATGGCATACCCTATTCAAATACACTTTTAACGCCTTTTAAAATACAGCGCAATTCGGGATTTAAATACGAAATTAAATTTAATCAAAGAGTTTTAATAACAGCCTCAAGCTAGTATTAAAGCTTAACAATTTATTTAATTAGAATTTTAGCCAACAGCAAAAAGTTCGATATAAATTTTCTTGTTAAAAATTAACAATTTATTTAATTAGAACTTTAGCCAACAGCAAAAAGTTAGATATAATAATTCTTGTTAAAAGTGAAACTCAGCCATATTGAAATTTTGGTGCTGCTTTAAGGAACTCTGGAAAACGTATTGACTTATAATACCCTTCATTTAGTGTTTAGACCGACAGCACTAAAAACCGATGTACCATGTGCGAGTCCCTGGCAATTTTCTCTCCATATTTTTGCTGGCTGCTGCGAACGTGAGCGCCAAAGCGTCGCAGCCGCGTGCAGCGGGTGGTGCAGCAAGCTGAGGCAAGTTGCTGTTGCCAGTTGCTGTTGCCAGTTGGTGTTGGTGTTGTTACGGGAACACGGGACGGGGTGGCAAACAATGAGAATGATGCCGCATCTCTGCGCATACACTGCAAAGATTAGTGCTGCATCTGGAGTCGTTGCAACTGTAGCAACTTTTACTTATTGTCCGCGTAGTTGTTTATTTCAATTTTGGTTTGCTTTTGGGTTTGGGCTGGGGTCTGTTGTTGTCGTCGTCGGTTTTGGCTGTTTGTGCATTTAATGCGCCCAGGAACAGGGACGTGTTCTGCCGCGAATTCGTGAAACGTGATGCTGCAGCAAGTCGTTCGCGTTTTTCGCTTTGCCAGTGTGTCTGTGTTTGTGTGTTTGTTTATTTGCTTCGATTCTCTCGATTTCGTCTGCCCTTGCCTTATTGTTTTAGGATGCGGATGCTGCTGCCAGTGCCAGTTCCATTGCCATTGCCATTGCCATTTCCACTGACTTTGCTCGCATTTGAATGCATTTGCTGCACTCGTGGAGCTGTCCTTGTTATGGTGCTGGCATTGTTAGCTGCAGTGGCAGCAATAACGACTGGGACCTATTAAGGGTATCCTAACATGAGAACTTTCCACCAAAGGGCCGCGCGCACTATGAAAATGAAAGCCAAATTGGCAACTTTCCGCTGTGCCGAGACCGAATGAAAAATGTATTCGTTTCGTGTCCTAATTGGTGGCCAACGTTTGTCGCGCCAAATAATAAATAATGGCACCTGGAGCGCCAACATGACAGCTGAGCCTTGGAAACCGAGAATTGCAAACTGAAAACTGAAAACTGAGAGCTTTGGGAGCTACCCAGCGACCAGAGGCCATTGACTGTTGTGAATTGAGCGAGTGACTGACTGATTGATTGATTGACGTGCGCTTTCAGCTGTTAACAAACTCATTGTGGCCACGTAGAAGTTGGCAATGTAATTAATTGCTTTCCAACCTGTGTGCTGGAAAGTGTCCAAATCCCAATGAGGCAACAGTCAAAGAAAAAAATTAAACATAATAATAAGAAGAAGAACCCGCACTGCAAAGTGGGTCAAAGCAGTTAAGACAAATCGTCAGCGGGCGAGGTTGCAACAACAACAACAACAACAACAACAAGTTGTCAGGCTATGAAAATTATAAGCCATGCGAGGGCTGCACAAACAGTTGCCAACTACCTGAGCTGCCTGCAGCTGCTTTTGCACGGAGTTCAGTGAACCAAGTCTGGCTGTAAAATTAACTAATTTTCGTAAGAGTATGAGTCAAGACAGCGCGAACCCGAGCCGGCCTAAAACATCAATCAAAGCCAAATTAAGCGTAAAATGCTGTGCAGGAAACGAAGCGTCAAAGTCAAGACAAAAACAGCACACAATACAACAACAATACAACGAACGAACACTGGCGAGTGCAGTGCAAAAGGTTAGGCCCGCACCAGGGAACCAAAGCCCGCATATACTATATATATACACTTCATATAGTACCAACCATTACCCTGCCTCTAAAAAAAAAACCAAACCTGGCCAAGGCAATCAATCAACGCGCTGCGCTCGCGCTTTCCAAAAAAAGGCAGTCAAAAAGTGCAAGCGGCTGTAACAAAAGTTGCAGCTAATTTTGGTGCCAGCTCCAGCTCCAGCTCCAGCTCCAATTGCAGCTCATTTGCATAAAGCGCTGAGTTATGGATGAGATGCCCGCGTGGGCCGTAGCCAAGAATTGGCACACGCACAAAGACGGAGATTTATTTTTGTTGTGTGTGTCTTATGCAAATCTTTAAGCCGACAAACAATTTCCTGATAAATGCACATTTGCACACTCACACACACAAATAAACCGTTATGAAACCGATTTCCACAAATTTGATAAGGCAACGCCGCCGAAACAAAAGACTTAGGCAACAAACTTGCGTGTGATAAGACCAATGCAGAACAAGCAAATATGTTGACTACCCTAAAAAAAGAGTGTAAAAGGTAGCTAAAGTAGACAAAGAAAGTAAAAAGTAAAAGGAAGAAATAGTAAAAATATATATTCTTAAAATAAAATAAAATATATATATGTAGTCAGAATGTTAATTAATATATTTTCAATTTCAGAAATCTAAAGATTGTCTTAAGTCAATATACCCAGCAGAACTTTTTAATACAGGTTCAACGCATGACGTTTGCTTTGATGTGTTCTTGTCTCTTGTCTGTCTGTCTGTCGGTCAAGTCAAAAGCCGAACGGACGCAGTCGTAAACCTCTCGATAGGCGGCGCTGCTTTGGCTACGCCTTGACCGCCCCGACCCAAACTTGTGCTTGTCTCTTGTTCTTTTTCAATTTTATATATGTATGTTTATGTTTTTTTGTTTTTTTTTTTTTTTATTATTAAGCGCGACGTGCGTGGCATGTTAACTCAATTTGATGCATTTTCCCTTAGCTGCATTTGGCTGTGCATTTTTAATTTTCAACCGCTACGCAGATAGAAATTAAAAAACAATATTTAATCAGCGCACATAATCTGCATTTTAAAATTGTGTGTGTTCGGTGTTTTTTGAGCTGAAGCCTCAGGCGCATTTGGGTGTTGACCATTTAACGCGCAATATCGCTTACCCTTGCCCTGAGAAAAAAAATTGCTGTTAGATTTTAATCGCTTAGCTGCGTTTTCGCTCGAATCAAAACAACAAAAAAGGTTCAGGCAAAGTCATAAAATAAAATCAGCGGATCGGACGATGACGACGCTGACGACGACTTCCTTGAAATCAAAGTCGACTCGGCTCGACGTTTGATTCATTTGATTCAGTTTATTTTTTTTTTGGACTGAGGCGTAAACTGTGCTTGAGGCTGAAGCCGGGGCCTGGGTGGGGAGGGAGGGGTTCGCTTGTTAATCCTTTGACGTGACGTCTGTTCATAATTTGCGCTCATATTTCATGTGCTATGCATGCGGCCTTTGCCTTTTTGTTATTTATTTTTTTTTTTTTGAATTTTTTGTGGTCCAGCTTTTACGAGTAGAGAACTTTGGCCTTGCGGCAATTTTGAAAGGTTTTCTGATTGAATATTCTAAAGTAACTTGTCGTAAATCATTGGCCCAGACAGCTTGCAAGTTCTTGTTCTGGCTGCTCTCAAACCTTTTTTGGCCAGCCGCAACACTGCATGATGATCTGCATATATTGTGGATACTGGGCTATTACATCAGTCCTCTAAATTCTTCAGACTTCTTTGTCATCGAAATGGCAAAGCTATTTAGCCGGAGAGTCCCACAGCTTGATGCCGTTTGGTTCAGTCAACCCAAGAAAAACTCACATTCTAAATGCCAATCGGTCGCTATAAATAAAAGACGAAAGCAGCGCTTGCTTTTAATTTTAATGAACCATAAAAATTCACACGCACAATGATGATGATGGGCAGCAACAAAATATTACGATTCCAGAAGGTTGACACAGCCAATGGAAATGTTAATGAAATCTAAAGAGACGCTAACAAAACAAATCAACAGCCAGCTCTGGGATCTGGGATCTGGCTAGTTGGGCGTCGCGTTTTTCTCAGCAAACAAATCAGACAACAACAACAACAAAATGAAAACATAAAAAAAGACAGCAGAAAAAAGAATCTAAAAATTCGAAAGAAAACTATTAAACAACTGTCCGACGCTTATCTCAGAGAATCGCTCGCACAGCGTTTGCTTAGAAATTAGAGCCCAAAACAAATGCCCCAAAAGTTGTGTGCCGAACGAGCCCGCAGATCCATAGACCGGTTTAACAGACAGCGCTCTGTTAAGCGCACTGTTAGCGACATTAACAGAACGGCGGCAGAGCGACGCTGACGCGGACAGCGACGCCGACTGCGTTGTTCTGGGCACTCAACTCGACTCGACAGCTCTCAGAACCGTGGCTCGCATTTCATTAGCTCCGCATCCAGCGACCGGTTCAATCCACAAAATTCGTCGTCGCTTCGCCAGGCGAGATCTGTGCGCGTGCGCGTCTGCAACCCACGCGAGACACTCGAGATACGAGATACGAGATACGAGAGATTCGAGTTCGACGGAGAATACATAATCAGTGAGATTTCGAGGCAGAGTTCTGCGCGTTTCGTTTTTTATGCAAATCGCGTTAACTTACTTTGAAAGAAAGAAGCAACAATCTTAAGTCACATTTGGCGTGAAAGTAAAAATTCTTTGTGTCTCATTTGGTATTGTGAAATTCACAGTTAGTTGCGTTGAACAAAAGAAATTTCGCACTGAATTCGAGCATTACGTATATTACGAAATGCTCATAAAAATCGCGTAACAAAACAACAGCAGCAACAACAACAAATAAAACAAGGCAAATAGAAAACAAAATTCAAGTCAAGAAATTGCCGCCAATGAGTAATGAGTGTTCATTCATGTGTCTGTGTGTGTGTGTGTGTGTGTGTGTGTTAATTGATTGCCAAAAGGTGTAAATCTATTGTACATATTTAACGGCACTTTTTGGAGCAGCCAGCAACCAGTTGCTGCATTCACATTAGGTGAGCAATTCACAAAAAAATAATAATAATAATAATATGTAAATATCCGAAATACAAAATATATAAATATATCTTTTAAAAGTAATTAGCGTCATGCTCTAGAAATTGGGTTAAATGTGAAAATTATTATTGTGTGTGGCTTGTGTGAAATTCGTTGCTTGCCATATAAAGTGTCGAGAATGGATTTTAAATTGAGACTATAAACTGCGGAAGCTGTTTTTTTCAAAAAAACAAAAAAATTTTAGTTTAAAATATATACACAAAAAGTAAGACAATAATTAATGGGTAATTATAGATTAAAATTAACACAATTAATAAATTGCAAATAATTATTTATTAAAAATATAAAGCGTATGTTATGGTTTTTTAATTACTAATTAAATTAAAACAAACATTTATAATAATTAGTCAAAAATAAATAAAAACATAAATTAGTTAATTTACAGAATAAACATATTTATCAAAAAATGAAGAGAAAAACAGAACAAATTTTTTTGAATAACAATTCTGTTAGATCGGTTTTAATTTAATGAGATGGAAATTTCCTCTTATCTTTGATCAAATTATTGATAGTATTTTGAAGCTACTTTTTGCTCTTTCTAATTTTGTTTTTAGAAATACCGATTAAGCATTTTAGAATTTTACAACTTGAAAGTTGTTTTTCCTAAAAAGAGTTCTACAACATAATTTATATGCCTTTCACTACATATACAATATATATCTGCGTGCAACAATAACAAGAAACAAACTTGTTGGCCCAGTGTTCATTATCGGCTCGATTATATGCCCACTCTCTGGGGCCTGACAGTAGTCCAGTAGTTGACACCAACGCACTTCTCATCTTCTTCTTCTTCTTCTTCTGCTCTTCGACACTCTCCATTCGAATCTTGTGTATTGGGTTTTTTGACAAACAAAGCATAGTTCAAAAATTTCACTTACAAAAGGCGGGCGCAACATTTTCTTATTGTATTTTCATTTGTTTCTGGGTCAAAAGCAAAGCCCATCCTCGGCATTGCCAAGCCCAGTGCCTGTGCCAGGGCCCAGCCCCTTGTCTATTTTCCCGCTAAGCAGCAGCATTTGTTTATAAATGGCAACGTGGCTGCCCAAAAAGGGATTTCCCTTTTACAAAGCTCAATCAAAGTGAAAAAGAAACTTTCGTTTCTTTCGTTTCTTTTTGGTAAGGCAAACAGAACCTTACGGCTACAAAGTGTCAGCCAAATTAGAACTGCGGCAACAATAAGCACTCGTAAAGCATAAATTACAGTTGGGCCGGGCTCTGCAACAACAACAAACAGCACATCAATAGACTTCAACGGTTCTTTCAGCTGCTGCTTCTCTTTCAACATTGCCACTGAAGGTGCCACACAAAAGTTCTCCACACTAACCAAATGCGACCCGGCAAATGTCGCTGCATTTCGGTTCGGTTTCGATTTCCTGCTGCCTTTGCTCGATTCTTGGTATATGCCTTTACCTCTCCCCCCTCCCCTGCCCCTCTCCTGTTTTGTGGTTCTGCGCATGCAGCGCCTGATTAATAAAGAGTCTGAAATGTGTTTCCCACTTTGACCGCTTCGTTGATTAGTAAGCACGTCAACATTTCAATAAAAAAAAAATGGAAAAAAAATACAAATCATTGGCGCGGGCAACCTCATCAACGTCACAACAGCAACAACAACAACAACATCATCTACAATAATATTACCCCTTTTTGCCGTTCTGCGGCTTTGCATTTTAATTGCTTTTGATTTGCGGCCCCCGCCATTTATGAATCGGAATTGGAATTGGAATTGGGCGCGTTCCGACTCTTAAATTTAGCATATGAATACAACAGAAAAAATACGTTACATTCTGTCTGACTGTACATATAGATCAATATATATAGAAATATGTCTCATCAGAGCTATTTACATACCAGTTGAATGGATAAACAGACAGACAGACACACACGCTTCTCGGATTTTGTATTTATGGCATGGCCAGAGTCAAGGCCCAAAGCCCTAAAAAAAATACATCACACTGAGCAGCTTTTGTCAGCTGGATTATAGCCAAGTTGAGATATCGATATAAGAGTTTTAGTCTCAAAAAAATTATTATAATTTTTTTTCTACCTAAAACATCATAAATGACAACAGCTTTTGGTTTCAGTGCAGCAACCTTATGCCTTTCTCACACCCCAAGGAAACCGAAAAGGGACCAAAAACTCAACTTGACAAATGAAAGGAAAAACCAACTGTCTACCGATATATAAAAACGAAAAGCGTGCAAAAATGGGAAAACAACAGCAACGGAGAGAAAAAAAGTCAAGAATGGGCAGCGCGTTAATTTTTCATGGTAGACAAGAGAAAAACCATATTATTTCATTATTTACATCATGGAGGCTAGACAAACGAGTGTCGAGTGTCGAGTGGCAAGTGGCAAGTGGCGAGGCAATGCTGTCCGTTTGTCCAGTGCGTCATTAGTCACACCGATGGGTAGATATGAGAGAGACACCAACAACAACAACAAGTTGACTTTGCCAACAGATCCGCGTGCAAAAGCGGATAAAAAGTAATCAAAAGCGCTAAGAAAGACATAATAAGGCAACTGAGCACAGGACTAGCCAGAGCTGGCCAAGATGAAGCTGAAACTAAAGCTGAAGCTGCAGCTGAATTTGAAGCTGCAGCTAAAGCTAAAGCTGAAGGTGTTCGCAGCTGCTTGACAAAACGGAAATGAAATTAAATAAAGCAAAGAAAAAGCAAAGCGTAAAGGAGTTTCAGTTCCATGCCAAGAAATACGCGCATTATATTGCATTATATGCGACGTCGACGTCAACGTCGGCGACAAGTGCTGCGTTGGCGTTGAAGCGGCAACAGAGCCCGAGAATTCTTAAGCCGCAGCTTAAAGTGGTGACAACAACAACAACAATTTCGTCGCTGTGTTCGCTCTGCAAGCCAAGTTGAGTTGCATTTTGTAGAACTCTTTAGTGTGATTAATGTGCCCAGACGCACACACACACACACACACACACACACACACACACACACACACACAGCTATGCAAACACAAGCTCCTTTTATGAACTGCGGCTGCCTGACCTGCGACCGAGGAGACGTGCTCCTTACACACTTTTCCTTTTTCCTTTTTTCTTTTTGCGCGTCTGTTGCTTTTGTTAGCACAACAAAAGCCACCCACATGTGTGTGTGTCCGCACACCTATGCACAGATTCTGTTTGCTTACACACACACACACACACACACAGGCACACACACATTTACACTGTCACGTACACGCTGCTCTAATCCTTTTGAACGCTGCTTTTATCGCGCTTACCTCTACTTATACTTATACACTTCCCATGGGGGTTGTAATAACTTGTTCATTAAGTACAAGCTTCATCTACTGCAAGTTAATGTGCTCTTTTATGCAGCTTGAAAGTGGGTTGGATAGGAATATAGGAATATAGAAATTTACTCACTTGAAATTTTTTCTTTTATTTATTTATTTTTTTTTTAAAGCTTTTTATATGTCTATATTTTTGTTTAATATATAACACCATTCTATATACATTCTATATATTTTCTATATAGGATTTTAAAGACTTACAATTTTTTTTTATATATTTTTTTTTTTGAGTCCTTTTATCTGTCTATATTTTATTTTATATATAACACCATTAATACATTCAATATTAAGTTAAAATACTTGAACTTTGTTCTTCTTTTTGGCTCAGTTTAGAGTATTCAGCAGTCGTTGTATTGTTGCTTTTTCGTTTCGTTTTCCTTTTTTGTGTACCTGTTGTTGTTGCTGTTGTGTACCTCATTATGCGCCAGGCTTCGGCTGGGTCTTGAGTTACATATTTCATTATTCATAGTGTGGAGGGCGACGCTGTCACTTTTCCTGTAGCTGGCAAACTGAGCGCATCTGCACTCATATTGGGAACCTTCGTTTGTTCAAGTGTTTTGCCTGCGGCTTTTGTTTTGGCCTTCGGGCAGGAAACAGCAACAACAGCAACAACCTGCAACAGCCTGCAACAGGCTCAAAAGTGAGTATGGCCGTATAGCTTAACGTCATCATCATTGGCAACAAAAGTGTGGCAGGAGCTGGCAAAGGATTTCATGTTTATTGCAAGTTGCTTTTTTCTTGCTTCCCCCTTATTAAAAACAACAACTGCAAAAAAATTAAAAAAATATATATTTTGTGTGGGGCTTCTTCAACGTTGTTGCAACGTGTCAGCCGCAAGTTAAATGAGTTTCTCCTTTTTTTCCCCTTGCTGCACAGGAAGTTGTTAAGTATTACCCTGGCAGCAGCAGCAGCAGCAGCAACAACAGCAGCTGTCTGAGTGCCCTGAGCTGCAGTGCTTTAGTCTAAGCCTGTGCCACTTAGTTGCCACAGTGTAACCAGTCCAGGGGCGCCACTAAATTAATTAAGCCATTCTCAATGAAATCAAGTTAAATGCGAGGCGCAACTAAAACTGTGTCATGCTATAAAAAAATAAAAAACACAAATATATATAAAAATAAAAATAAAAGTAACATAAAAAAAGAAAATAAATAAAATCAGCTAAAACTCCAGACACGTACGCGCCAGGAAGCCGCATCCAGAGTTGGCCAATCCTCCAGACTCTGGTTGTTGTTGTTGTTGCTGTTGTGGCATCAATTTTTGTCCAGTAGCCGAGAAAATGTCACGTTTCGCCACATAAGTTACAAGACCGTGAGAATTGCTGTGTGTGTTTTCCTGCCGAGGAAAAGGTACTTTCCATGGTGAAAATTAATTGCCGGCCGTGTTATCTTCGTCCCAGACACAGTCTCACAAATTAATTGGAACGCAATGCAAAAAAATTGAAGTAAATAAATAAAGCCTAAATTAGAAGAAAAAGGCGCTACGAATTGAGCTGTATTTTTTATAAGAAGAAAACAATTGCTGACAATGGCATTTGTTTTTTTTTCAACACATTACAAATTTCAATTAATGCTCGCTTAATGTACATCACGAAATGTTTTATTACTTTTGCTGATTGTTGTTGTTGTTGTTGCTTGCCAAATGCATTTTAGTCATTGCTCGTAAAATTTGTTTACGAGTTGCGTTTGGCAAAGCTTTTAGCCAAATGCATTATATTCTATGCTTGGCATTCACCTTTTTGCACATTCTTTAATTGCCAACTAATTTTGCCAAGTTGTCTCGCCCGCTAATCAGCGGGCTCATAAATATGCAAATATCCTTTAAGTACTTTTAATGTCTGGCCATTTGTTGGCCCGGCTTATGGTCGATGGCCGATGGCCTTAATCCTACTCCAATAGCTGCTCCTCCTACCGGCTAATGACATCTGTTTGGCATCTCTTTGGCTCTTTACATGCATCTTTCTTTTCAACTTTATGGGCTCATAAATAACACCTACAGCAGGGCTATGTGTGTGTGTGTTGTGTGCTTGGGAACTATTTTTAAGATTCTATTTTGCAACTCTTATATCAGTATTATGATTATAAAAGTGTCGTAAAAAAGCCCTTTTGCTAATCTTCCGCAACTTGCAGGACTTGCCGTCCCAATACCTATTATTTCTTATATACAGAAAAATAGTACAGCATAACATACAAATTTATTAGCAGAGTTCTAGTCAGGTCCGTCTGTCTATCCGTCTGTCAAGCTCAGAGACTACAAACGCTAGAAAGCTGAACTTGAAATTTGTGCATACCAGAGATCATGTTTAATTAAAATGATCATAATTCGCACCTTTTTCTTACTATCGATATTTATCGATTTATTTTCATCTATAGGAGCTCGAGCCACCAAATTTGATGCCACATTTAAATCACTGAAGTTTATTTCAAATGATCAATAAACCTGACGTTTTTCTTACTATCAAATTCAATTTCAAGTTATCGATATTTATCGATTTATTTTTACCCGTTTTTTTTTAACATTTATAGGAATGATCATTAAATCTTACTTTTTTCTTACTATCAAATTAAATTTGAAGTTATCGATATTTATCGATTTTCAATCTTTCACAACAAACTTGCAGAAGGAGGACGAAACAACACCAACAACAACAACAACAACAATTCGCACACTGTGGCCAGCGGGAGACGAGCAGCAAACCGAATGCAGTATCTCAACTACGCGCTGCAGACATCCACGCGACTGCTGACCAGCCAGAGCCACAGCCAGAGTCAGAGCCACAGTCAGAGCCAGAGCCAGAGCCAGAGCCAGACCAGCCACAGCCAGAATCAGCGTTACAGCCAGCAGACAGCGGCGATTGAGGCAGCGGCGGCGGCCAGCACAGCGATCGAGGAGCAAATAGCGAACGCCTGCTGCAGCCGGGGCGCTCAATTGCTGCGATTGCGGCAACAGGAGCTGGCCAAGCGACGAGCGTTGGAGCTTGAGGATCAGGTGAACGCGAACTGGGATAGCGAGCCGGACGAGGGCGCTGTGGGTGGGGCAGAGGAGGTGGAGGAGGAGAACTCAAGCGAGTCGGCGCCGCAGCCAGTCCAATGAAATTTACTCTCATTTAATGTTCAACTGGCGCGCAGCAAGCTGCTATCGTTTTTTAACCGCGACATGGCCGCCACCGATGGCCAAATCATATTGGCCGCGTCCCGTTTTGGGGACGCGACGCCCGTTTATTTGCGCGACTTCTCCAAGCAGCCGCTGCCGGCGGTGGCCAAAATCGTTAAGGGCCAACATCAGGCGCTGGGCGTGCCCACTTTATCGGCGCCCTCGCTGCAGAGCACAGCGCTCTTTCTGAGCGCCGGCAAAAAGTATCAGATTCTGGCGCAGCCCATCAAGATCAAGGAGGGACGCAAGCCCACAAATGTGGGCGCCAAGGTGCTTATACCGGAGACCTACGGCGGCTACTTTGAGCTGCTCAGCGAGGACGGACGCTCGACGCGCTGCATCGACTCCGTCCTGGAGCTGGCCAGGCGGCGCAACGCACGCGTTTTGGTGCGGGAAACGTTCCGTTGCCAGCAGCTGAATCGCACCATCCATGCCGGGGAGCTGCTGACCACGATGAACGACAACGGCAAGTACCTGCAGTGCAGGAACATCAAGGACGAGATCATCAATCTGCCACTCGATACCAAAGCCAAGTTCTCGCAGATCGCCCGCGAGGACAGCATCAGCGGAGTGCACACCGTCAAGAATCTTCTGCTCAAGCGGATGCCCGTCATTGTGAGGTGAGTCCCAATTCCTATTATTTCTTATATATAAAAATTTTATAGCATAACATACAAATTCATAAGCCGAGTTGTTCTAGTCATGTCCGTCTGTCTGTCAACCTCAGAGACTACAAACTTGGAGTTTGTGTATACCACAGATCAAGTTCAATTTAAATTTTCATAATTCGCACCATTTTCTTACTTTCGATATTTATCGATTTATTTTTACCCGATTTTGTTTTAACATACATGTATATGAGGTTCTATAAGATATTAAGCCACCAAATTTGGTTCCACACTCAAATCAATGAAGTTTATTTCAAATTATCAATAATTTGTACCTTTTTCTTACAATTTCCAACTATCGATATTTATCGATTTTTACCCGGTTTTTTTTAACATATTTCGGAAACTAAGAGAATTTGACCAAATTTGGTTTCCACGCAAATCAATCAAGTTTATTTCAAATTATCGATAATTCTCGCCGATATTTATCGATTTTCATACTTATTTTTAAGATGCTTTGTTTTAACTGCAATTTTCTGAACAGTTAGCGTGTCACATTCAGAACCACTTTACAAAGCAGCAAATCAAAAATCGATATGTTTTTTGTATCCCGCCCACACAGACTTGTCCATGGCAGCGCACCGAAGGGGCTGAAGCAGCCGTTTGTGCCGGAGCTGCGATTGCTGGGCTGCGTGGAGATCGATCGGATCTTTGCGCTGCCGCTGCAGAAGGACACGGACCTGGTGCCGGTGCCGCTGAACGCCAAGCTCAAGCTGCAGCGGGCCAAGAACATGGAGCAGCTGGAGCACTTCATTGAGTACACGCGCTTTCTGGAGAAGGCGCAGCGATTGCTGGCGGACGCACGCGATCGCTTGCAGATTGTCGATCTCAAGCTGAGCGAGAAGGAGAAGAAGGACTCCAAGTTCAGCAGCCGGAACAGCAACGGCAACCGGCTGCCCGTCGTGATGCTGCCCTCGGCGGCGGGCCTCGCCAGCGGCTGGGTCGAGAGCGGCTATGTGCTGCGGAAGAGCGCCAGCTGCGACTCGTGGTCGAAGCAGCAGCAGCAGCTGGAGATGAACAGCACCGAAATCGCCGAGGAGTACAACGAGATCGATCACATCTACGACTATGTGCGCGGCCTGACGCCGCTCTCCAAAGGATTGGCGCGATTCGAGCCCATCTGCGAGTCGCCCACGCTCAAGTCGCACCACACGGACAGCAGCGGCAACGGCAACGGCAACGGCAACTACTGCAGCCTGATCCGTGCGCCGACTGCGTCAGCGGCACCGCAACACCCCCAGCCGCAGCCCGGCGGCAACAACAACAACAACAACAACAACAACTACAGCAGCCTGGAGTCGAACAAACACAGCAGCAGCAACCAATACGGACACCAGCAGCAGCAGCAGCATCAGCATCACCATCATCCATCGGCACTGCTGGTCAATCACTACCATCACAGCCATATACAGGAGGACATCAAGCCGGTGCCGCCGCCCATCGAGACCATTCCCGGCAAGAAGCCGGCCGAGAAGCGCCAGCGTCCAACTTTACCAAAGCTTTACATCAAGAACGCGCACAGCGCCGGCAGCAGCAGCAATGGCAACTCCACGGGCGGCACCAGTCACAGTCACAGTCACAGCCATAGTCACAGTCACAGCCATTCACAGCAGCAGCAGCAACAGCTGCCGCCAACGCCGGGCAGCAACAACAACAGCAACATCAACAACATCAACAATAACGGCAGCAATACAGCGGCCAGCGCTGCTCACCACGCCCACTCGCACGCCCATGCACACCCACATCCACATGGACACCCACATGGACACCCACATCCGCATCCACATCCACACCATGGCAAGGTGCTGACGCCCAACAATCATTTGCCCGTCAAGGAATCGCTGGAGCCGCAGTCGCCGCTGTTTCACATCAGGTAAGCAGGAGATTAGTAAGAAAAATTAAAAATCCTTTAATCCTTTGTTGGTTACAAAGGTACAAGAGTTTGAGCAGCCTGCAGCTGACGCCGGACAGCAACACTGCGGCGTTGACGCCGCCGACGATCTCAGCGAAGGCAACTGTTGCCGGAGCACAGACGCCGCCGGATGTGGTGCTCAAGTGCGGCAGCATCCTAAATGCGCATGGATATCTGGCGCACAGTCACAATCCCAGTCACAGTCACAGTCACAGTCGCAGCTCGAGCAGTAATAATCATCATAATCCGCGCGAGGGCACGCTGGACTCGTCGCGCAGCGGGGGACGCACCTCGGGCGATTCACAGAAGCTGCCGGAGAAGAAGACGCGACGATTGTCGCGGCCGCGCAGCCTCTCGAATCTGGTGTGGGATCTGCGGCCATCCAAGGAGAAGTCCAAGAAGAAGCTCTACGTCCACCACTTTGATCAGCGTCAGCAGGCGACGCTCTATCTATAGGGTGTACGAGGGAGGGGGGAATGCGGGAGTGGAGTAAAGTGGAGTGGAGTGGAGTGGAGTGGAGGAGATTCGTTGCCAAATCGTTTCGCTGCCATCAACGACAAACCCACAGACAACAACAACAACAACAACAATGACACCAACATTTAGCGCTGTGTGTGTTCCTGCAGGTGAGCAGAGGGCGGGGTGGAGGGTTCGACTGGGGGAGGCGTGGCAATGCAAATCGTGCTGCCCTATGATTGTTTTGCTTATTAAATTCGTGCAGCTAACTAAACTAACTAATTTCCTCTCTTCATCTCCATCTCTTTCTCTACCCATCCCTCTCTCTCTCTCTCTCTCTCTTTTATTCTCTTGCAGCTTTCACCATTTAGCTTGCAGCAGCAATTTTAATTAACATTGAATTGTGCCTTCCCCTGCGCCCAGAACTATGCTTTAAAAAAAATTCCACTCAAATATTTTTGAAGAATATTTTGCCTGGATGGACGAAAGAGAACGAAATCGAGAATGAGCGAGACAGACAGAGAACCAAACTAAACCAATCAACTGAAGCGCTGACAAACACACACACACACACAATTACACCCATACAAACACACACACACACACATCAAGTCTATAAAATTGTGATTTTAATTTTATGTTTAATTTAATATTATGCGACACTTTTAGTTAATATTTAAGCCGAGGCGATGAGGCAAACTAAGCAAAAAACATTTACAAAAAATAAAATAAAAAGCCATTTTTCATTTTGCTGTCGCTTTCAGTTTGAGTCACATTTAAATTTTAAATAACGGCAAAATTAACCAACGTTGTAATTAAGCTTGAAAACAAAAAAAAAAAGCTTAAAGCACGTATTGCAAAAGCTGGCAAAACAGACGAAGTTGCAGAGGAAGCGGAGAAGCGGAGAAGAAGAAGAAGAGCAGACGAAAAGCGCTCGCAGCAATATCAAAATACACATATAAAAAAATCAATACAAATACATATATCTATATATATATATATATATAAAAATATATATATACATATAAGTATATATATTTTAAATAAGCAATATTACAAATATCGTACATTATTTAACTAGAAGAAGTTATGCAACAATGCAGCAGCAGCAGCAACAGCAGCAACAACAACAACAACTAAAAACTATGCATATTTAATGTTTATATTCAAATAGTTGAAATGAATTTATTAATTTGTCCTCATAATTTAAATGTTGTTCGTATTTGTAACTGCATTCATAATTGTTGATAATTACGCAATTTAATTACAATTACAATTAACTATTCTCTTGTTAGTCTTTAGTTGCACAGAGCACAGAGCGAACAGTGAGAGAGAGGGAGAGAGGTAGCAATCTCTTCTCTCACTGTGTTTGCCTCTGGCTCTCGCAATGCATTGTCTTAGTCGTTTAGTGTGTATATTTTAGTTATTACAATTATATCGCTTATATAGCATACGAGCATATAGAGTATATTCTACTATAACTACATTCTATTTGTGTCTAATAAATGTCTCAGAAATATATAAATTGTATATGCAAAATAAGTTGATTATCTTTTTTTTCTCTGTTATGGAATTGATTTCTCTGTGTGTGGGCGTTCAATCAACAAGCGAAAGCAATTGAAAGAGCTATAGAAATGGAAATAATTTCTATAAACTGTTTTTACGTCATCAACGGCACCTGCGACCAGCTTTGTTGGGAAAACACAAAACAACAGCAAATTAATTTTAATTAAATTTTAATTTAGTTTCTAAACTGGATCGAGCTATAAATGAGAAGAAATTAAAAAATGTGCATTTTGATGGGGGTTCAAGATTCCAAACAGCGGGAAAAAAAATATATATATGTGAAAAAATATATAAATATATAAATGTGCTTTGGAATTGAAGAGTTGAGAATAACAAGTAATTTATTAATTATTTGTATTTTTTACTGCTGATTTATGGCTTGAACATAAAACGTGGACCATGTTCCGAGGTTTCTTATGATTTTAAATTATTATTATTAATTTTTATCTACTTGCAATGAAAACATAGTTGGATAAACAGATAGATTATGATTATAAAGAGTGTTCCTTAAATCTCTAAAAAATTCCCTGCTTTCCATAAAGTTAAAAAATATATGGCTTTTGATTTTATGACCTCTTCCTGCACTTTATAAATAAGCATTGCTCAGAACAACAACAACAACGATACCCATTTAGTTAACACTCCGAGCACAACATTTAACTGGCTTTAACCAAATTGGGAGCAGGTGAAAACTGCGCAAGTGCTGGCATTGTTGTTGTTCTCGTTGTTGTAGTCTTATTTTTTTTCTAATACAAAACGCATTGAGCGAAAATTTCAATAGAGCAACAGTTAATAATTTATGGTCATATGGCGAATGCTTCCTGCTAAGCGTAGAGCGAGACAATGAGGCGAAACACCTGCCAAAGCGTCGACACCTGGCCAAAAACACGAATTTTGATTGCGCCCATTTGGGCAAAGAATTAAATCCGAATTGCATTACAACATTTCCATAGACCGAATGCGGAACAGACTGGCGAGAAAATAAAAGCTAGATAGAGGAGGCTAAATTGCGTTAATATTGGTAATTAGTTGGCAATATCGAAAGATTTAATTTGCGCGCCGGCCCCAAAACGGTGTGCGGCCCGATCAAGTTTGTTGCCCAAGTCTTTTGTGTATGCTATGCAAATAGATTGTTGGCCGGCTGAAGCTGGCGGCAACGAATTGAATAACATGAAAAATGCGCTTACATTGCGATATCATCACGTTTATGACGCTGCCACAATTAATCAGCCGACATGCAAGCGCTAAAAGGCAGACTGCCAGTTGGAGAAAAAGAATCCAAGTTGGAGAACGCACAGCTGGCCGCGGTTTTGGCCAGAAGAACCATAAACGTTTCTCTGCTCATCAAATGTGCAATTTATAACATTTTGCCGGACGCCTACACCAAAAAAAAAAACCAAGAAATATAAAATCTCAGTTGCAGTCTCTCTCTCTATCTGGCTGCATGTTGCATGGCCATTTGCTACAGTTATGGCACACAGGAAGACCGAGACCAGCTGCCACAGCGCAGCCTCCGAGCGGGGCTCATGTGCCGGCGATTTGTATCGCCGTCTGTTTAAGCTGTGTAAATCGCCCTAAACTACGCATCAGTTTCGGTTTCAATCTTGAACTTGCCTGCCCCCCTTCTCCTTTCCCAGCCCGTTGCCACGGTAACCATTCCGTGGCTTCAATATGTTTATTTAAACGCTGCGTTGAGGAAGTTGGTTTCGTTTAGCGTGCCTGCAACTTTATCGCGATATACGCGATTTGCGATGTAGCGGTAACAAATTGGCCTGCCATTGGCTTCCCTACCTGACCAGCTCAGCTCTGTAAATCCTGGCCCAGTTCTAAGACGCTTCCGCGTCACATGCACACAATTAAAAGTGCGCACAGTTCAATTACCCGGACTTCGACTTCCCCCTTATTGAGCCGGGCATATTTTTTACTAGGGTCTGAGTCTCGATTTGAGTCTGGGTTCTCAGTCAGACAGTTAGTTGTGCAATTACGCGGGTCAACGACTTGTCTTCTTCTTGTTGTTGCCAATTGCGCAACTGTTGCAAGTTGCAAGTTGCCTCGATAATCATTCAAATTTACAAGAAAACAATCAAAAACAAATTCCTAGAACACAAATCGACGAAACTCATTTCATTTCAATTAAAGTTGCACGCCGACTGCGACGGCAATTTAGTTGGTAGAAAGAAAGCATAGCAAACTTTAAATGCTCTACAAAAAAAAAAAAATTAAAAAAAAAATACAAAAAAAAATTTTACCTTACTATAGAATATATTATGGTGTTATATTTAAAATAAAATAAAGACGGATAAAAGGATGTCCTGCACCCTGTTTGCTGTCTGAACAAATAAACGGGGAAAAAAAAATTATAAAAAATTTATTATATTATAGAAAATCAACGCATATCGAAACTTTGTCCTCGATTGTCATTAGCAACTGATTGCTTGGGTAGCCTCAACAAAAATCTCATGGCATCCTGATGCAGGTTAGCTGCAGTTGGCAACAAAGTCCCAGAAAGCAAAACAAATTTAAATAAGACAAACGTCAACCAATTACCGTCAATCGCATTTCCCGCAAACGTCGAGCGTCGGCGACGGTTGTTGCCAACCTTTAGCCAAGTTACAAAGCTGGCAAAAATTGCCAACTGCATGAAGATGCAATTGCCGCAACGGTGCGGGCGCGCATGTGCAGTTACGAGCAGCAGCAGCAGCAGCAGCAGCAGCGGCAGCAGCGGAGAGGTCAAAAAACTGTGCGCGGCATTTGAATAAGTTGAAGCCGAAGTTGATGCAGCAGCTCCAGAGCTGCCGCTGCTGCTGCTGCTGCTGAAATCAAATCAAATCCAAATCAAACAAAACAAACTGCTAGCAGAGGAGACACAACAACAACAACAACAACAACAACAACAACAGCAACAACAACAACATAGCGACAAGGCATCGAACAAATTTCCATGCTGCTGTGAAATTCCGCGTTGCGAAGACGACGTCGAACGAAGTTGTTTCAGCTTGTTGTTGTTGCCAAGGCTTGTTCTATGGGTGTTGTTGTTGTTTTTTTTTTCTTATTTATTTTTTTGTGTGTGTGTTTTTTTCGGGTTCTGCGCGCAATTATCCGTCGCGTATTTGCTTTGGCTTTGGCTTTGACTTTGGCATTCTGCCATCGATGTTCATGTCGAATGTGAATGTCTGTGTGTTGTTGCTGTTGTTGCTGTTGTTACCCAAACCTTTCTTCCACTTCCACTTTAAATTGCCCATGACGAGCTGTGCGCACTGACAGCTGTGGCAGCAGTTGAGCAACTGTCCCGCTGACAGTGTGCCCAGCTCTATATACAGATTCAGTGTATCCATCATCAGCATGCGATTCTCATGCGAAAAGGTCAACAGCAACAACAGCAACAGCAGCAACAACAACTAGTTGCAACTTAGAATTTCAATCATTGACTTTCCTCGACAATAGCAGCTGCTCAGCTGCAACAGCAACAGTTGCTACTGCTGCTTTGTTTGCTCCTTCTGCTGCTGATGTTGCTGCTTTTGCTGCTGTTGCTGCTGCAGCTTCTGTGCGTCGTTGTCGCTGCGCGTTGGCCACTTTGTTCTGGAGCGATATCTAGCAGCTAAAATTGCTGTTAGGCAACCGATCACGTTCGCCGCATGCATACAAAACAGTCTGAAACAAGGCTGAGAGGCGGCTGCTGTTGCCTGTTTCGCAATTGGCCTGGCCATTTTCAACGCCAGTTGATTTTTCATTCGATCCATTTGAAATTGTTTGATGCCAGTTTGATATGGCCATGGTAGATGCCAGCTCGTTACGACTCCCAACAACGAGAGTACTTCAATCATATTCAGCAGCGACAACAACCAGGCCCTGACAATCAGATTTCGACCGCTGACAATGGCTATTTTGTCCGGCTGTCCGACTGTCCCCATAAACCAGGCCAATGGTAAAGGCTAGGGACTACATTTGAAACTCTAATGGCATTTCTTTTTTCATTCGTGTTTAGCCCAATTTAAATGTTCACTTAATGTTTTTATCTGGAGCTTCAGCTCATATTTGTTTGCTCTGCTTAAGGGCTTAATTAAGCTGCCTAATTTCTCACGTTATAGCCCTAAATTATAAGCTATTAAAGCCTAAATTGCAATCGCGATGAGTAAACAAAAGAATATAAGAAAGTTCTTCAAGTCTGGTAAAGGTAGACTTTATATAGTATGCTATAAATGATCTAGGGAAGAAACAGGCATTAAAAGTTGGTCAAAATTACTTTGTATGAAATGTATATAAAATTTGAAATAAATTTAAATATTGCCTCATTGCTTGGGTTAAATGTTAAGTAAGTAATAGCTACTGGGTATCTTCTGGTCAAAATAAAAATCATTTTATACGAACTTTAAATATTGCCTTTCTATGCGATTTTCAAAAGTTCAAGTAAGATCTTCAAGTTGTGTTAAATTTTAAGTAGCTACAGGGTATCTTCTGATCATACAAAAATCACGTTGAATGAAATTTAAATATTGCCTTTCTCTGCGATCTTCATGAGCACAGGGTATCGTCTGGTCATCTAAAAATCACTTTGTACGAATTTTAAAGGTTGCCTTTCTCTGCGATTTTCATGAGCTCAAGTAAGATCTTCAAGTTATTATTTATTTATTATTATTTACTGTTAAGTAAGTAATAGCTACTGGGTATCTTCTGGTGATCATAAAATCACTTTGTACGAATCTTATTCTTATTCTGCCTTTCTATGCGATTTTCATGAGCTTAAGTAAGGTCTTCATGTTATGATATATATCTAGTGTTAAGTAAGTACTAGCTACAGGCTATATACCGGTCATCTACCATTGTATATTGTATTAAAGTACAGGACATCTTTTATTCGAGCATTACTACTTAATCTTTCCGTTTGCATTTCTAAAGAGCTGTCAATCTGTCGATATGCATCGGGAAATATGCTCATTACAATAATTCCAGTTACTCCATAATTAAGCCTTGGCTCTTAATATAAATACATGTCTGAAATATGATACACAGTTTTTTTTTTTTTTTTTTTGTTGTTTTTAATGGACTCTTCACTTTAAAAAGCTGCATGAATCAGCAATAACCATTTTTTCCTGCTTTATTTTTTTTAACAGTGTTTCTTCGAATGATTTAACTGTTGAAAATTCATTTAGTGCATGTGCGAAATGAGTTAAAAGCAGTTGCGTCGACGACAACTGCAGGGCAATGCGCATAAAATCAATAGCCCGGCACAAACACACACACTCGTACACACACACACACACACACACACACACACACACTCGGCGTGTTGCACTGTCAACAGTCAAGTGGCAGTGCATTAAAATTGTAAACTTGAACAACAAACAACAGCCACAAACAGAGGCCCGACGCTCGCTGGCACGCCTCGATGGGCCACTTCGCCAGAGCTGGTCGGGTTCTGAGTCGGGTTTTCGGTTTGGGTTTGGGTTCGAGTCTGGTGTGGTGAGCTCTGCTCGATTGGCCTGCGCATTGCCGCAAGCCACACGGCCCAAAAGCACAAGAAGAACGAGCTGAAGCTGTAGCTGGAGCTGGTGTTGTAACCAACAACGGGGGTGCGGGTGGGGTTGCAGACGAAGGGGGGGGGGGGAGGGGGGGTGGCCGGGGGGACGGGGGACGGTTGCAATTGTGCACATTGGTCGCCTGGTATCCGGCTTATAAGCTGCCAATTTCAAATTGTGCGTCACGTACACGCATAATGGGCAAAAGTAATGAAAACATATAAACAGACACGCAGGGCGAACCGATGAGGGGGGCTGAGGGGGGTACGGGTTACAAAGGGGAGGCGTCTAAAGTTGATCGGTATGGCCCTGCACGCACTGGGGGCATGGCTTGCACATTTCCAGTAGGCAGTTGCAATGCGATTGCAAATGCACAAAATAATAATTTACAATACGCGCAGTTCAATTACAGCAGCAGCAGCAGCAGCAACAACTGCAACTGCAACTGCAACAGCAACAGCAACTTTTTACGGCTGGGAATCAACTGCAGCTCATTTGCTGCGTTTTTATTTTACAATGCATTGCAGTCATATAATTGATACGCTCTAAGTAATTGGCGCTGACCACGCGAGCAACATCTATGCTGCTGTTGCTGCTTTTGCTGCTGCAAGTGAGAGATCAAGCAAATGATTTGTATATCGAGCGATCGATCGATTATATGTCGGACATGCTGGCGACACACAGGACCACCCCACTGTACCTGCCAGACACTCAACGCGCGCCTAATTGCATAGCCAACAGCAGCAACAGCAGCAACAGGGACAACAGCAACACAAGCTGCTGCTTGAATGTATTGTTGTTAAATTTTGTTTATAAATCAAAAGGCATAATATGCTAGGCGCACATGTTGCTGCTGCTGCTGCTGCTGTTGCTCTGGTTGTTGCTGTTGTTGTCGCCAACATGTTGCTGGCTGAAAGCTTTACGTTTGATGTCGCCACATGGCTGGTTGCTGCTGCTGCTGCTGTTGCTACAAAACTGCCATTTATAAGCAATTAGGCTTTGATTTTAGTTGCTGTTTGAATGGTTGCTGCTGCTGCTGCTGCTGCTGCTGCTGCTGCTGCTGCTGCCATTAATGCAGTGTGTAACAAATCATGGCTGCAATTAGTGCGTGTTTATGACTGCCTGCCAGGGATAGGGCCAGGACTCAGATTGAAGCCGGCACCCTGTCATGGCAAATAGGCTGGGCCATTTCAGCGCTCAATATTTTTGTAGTTTTAGCTGCGGCTGTTAGGCGACTTTTTGCCGCACAATTTGCATGCAACGTCGGCAACAATGGCCACTGATGATGGCCAAGCCGATGGCAACCTAAAGCCGTGTCCAGTGTCCCAGCGTCCCAGTGTCCAGTGGCGTCAATAATGGCCTGTCGTTTGGCTCCGCTCTCATGGCCATAACGCCCGCTGGCCATATTGTTAGCCGCATCAGTCGATAGTTGTTTTTACTGCCGCTTTGGCTGCTGTTGCACTAATTGCGATATCCATGTACAACACACTCACACACACAGTTGCACATCCTTAATGACATAGATCATGCTAATATAATTATATAGTAGCCGGCAACAAAAGCTGCTCTCATATCATATCATCAAATGCAAAAGAGAGAACAAATAATCTAGCCGACATTATAGAATTATAGAATTATGCAATTGAGCGGTATAAAAAACCTGTAAGATGAAAGATGATAGATGAAAGATGAGAGATGCGAAAGTACACAGCTTTTGGCCGTTTTAATTTGCATGCCCAGAATGTAGGTCATTAAATGGTCGTAAGAGTCGTCAAATGAAATGCGCGAACAAAGCGTTCACGACTTTGCCATTTTCCCAGCATCAATTGGCCCGAAACCTAAACACAAAAAACAAAAAAACTTTAAATAATTTCTATATTAAACGAGCATGAGAACAACTTGCACATTTTTGACAGCAATTTTCTGTCCAAGAGCGCCCCAGAGCAACAAAACCCCAAATCGTTGATAAGCAATGTGGTTGAAAGAATATCAGCAGTGATATATCAACTGTCTAAGCACCGGACATAAAAAACAAGAAAAAACAATTAAACCGAAGATTAAATGCCCTTACAATGATATATGATATAATATTGCTCATGAGATATTAACAAGATTTATTTTAAATATCCTAAATGAAGTACATATATAAATTTTAATATAAATTTAACCGAAGATTAAATGCTCTTACAATGATAAATGATATAATATTGCTCATAAGACATTAACAAGATTGGGTTTAAATATCCTAAATGAAATACAGATATAAATTTTTATATAAATTAAACCGAAGATTAAATGCTCTTACAATGATATATGATATAATATTGCTCATAAGATATTAACAAGATTTGGTTTAAATATCCTAAATGAAATTGCAGATATAAATTTTTATTTTTAATCCCTTGGTTAGGGTATACAAAATCGGCTAAAGCCCGAATACAGTAAAAACCCCAAGCCAAATTCGTTGAGTGCTTCTGACGCTTCAGCGCTGCAAGCGGCCAAAAGAAATGCAATTTTTTTTTTGGGCAAAAGGCAGCCGCGAATAAGTAGAATACATGGCGAAAGCAAAATGTGCAAAATGATATTCGCCTAGGAGGATGAGGATGAGGATGAGGATGGCGATGAGGATGATGACGATGACGACGCTGCTAAAAAATTGTAAAAATGTAAAATGGTAAATGGCGATGCGACCGTCGCGCTGCTTAAAATTCCAAAGCAAATTGCGGGCAACAACGCCAGCAAATGTTGTTGCTGTTGCTGTTGCTGGCAGCAACATTCAGCAACATCACAAACATCAATTGACCCTTTGGTGCTTTAGGATCAAGCGTAATAATCGCTAGCATAAAAACGCTTTGCACTCTTGCGCCCAGAACGGAACCCAACACACACACAAAGGCAAGGAACCTTAACATGGTCGTAACTTGGTCTGTAACTGAGAGCCAAGCGCTGAGATTCGAACCGTGGCATTCCCAAGCACATGTGCCCTGTCCCAGTCCCTGGTTCTGGCCAGCCAATAGCCAATGGCAATGGCAGCGAATGAAGATGAATCGCCCAAGTCTCAACGCGTTTAATAAAACATTAATTTGGGCATACATCCTACAGATGCAGATACATTTATATGTATCTATAAGATACATATATGCATATGGAGATTTCTATTGGGCCGCCAGCGATGCTTCTTGCTGACAACTATAATGCATATTCCAATTCTGCAGCGATTACGAGCTGAACGCATCTCTCGCCCAAATAGTTCTCTTCGAAGATTAAATACCCTTCCAAATATATATCAGAAGAATACTTTTGTCCAATAGTTCCTATATATATACATATACATAATAAATCAATGCCAGTTTTGTGCCCTGTAACATTTTAATGAAAATTTTATCTGTTATCTTACACTTCTATGTTAATTGTCTACCAAGGCAACTTAGACCCCTCTATGCGATTCTCATAAATTCAAGTGAGGCCTGCAGACTTTTGGTGTTTTCTGTGATATTTGTGTGCGTTATTTAAAAGTTGTGTTTTTTAACGGTAAGTGACTATCACTCACACGCTCTTTCTCAATCTCTCTCTTCCTCTTTGTTATTCTCTCTGTCTCTCGCTCTCTCTTTCTTTTTTTACTCAATCCCTCTCTCTCTGGCTCACTCTCTCGTTGTCTCTCTCTCTGTTTCTCTTTCCTTCTTTCTTACTCTCTCTCTCTCTTTTTTTACGCAATCGCTCTCTCCCTCTTTTACTACCTCTCCCTCTTTCTCTTACTGTCTCTCCCTCTTTCTCTTACTGTCTCTCTCACTCTCTCTCTCTCTTCCTTTCGCTCTCTCTCTCTCTCTCTTCCTTCCTCTCTCCCTTTTTCTTTTTTACTCAATCGCTCTCTCCCTTTTCTCACTCTCTCTCCTACGTTTTCTCTCTTTCTCACTCTCTGTTATCCCTCCGCAATACTCGCACCCATATGCCCCATACAACTTAACGTAGCGCATCGATAGCTTATTTTGAGTGCTTCACATATAGTACGAATATTTTTTGTATTTTTCGCCAGAGTTCTTGAACTCGCTTTTTTGTTGTTGTTGCTGTTTGGTTGTAACACCCGCCTAAGGGTCAGTTTTTGCACGCTGTCATGTGTGCCCTGATCCATGGAGCAACAGAATCGCAGAGTCGCTGGCGGAACGAGTGCAACACGAACTATTTAATGGACTTGCCATGCCAGGCCGTGGCCATGTGAGAAGAAGACATCTGGTTGCACCAGACGATGCCATCTACAATCTATCAGAGAGTGTGTGTGTGTGTGTGTGTGTGTGTGTGTGTGTGCCCGTTAATCAGCTTTGCTTGCAGGCCTTTCATCAAAGCACAAGCGGCACCCACAACCGAAAACCGAAAACAGAACAAAACAGATTAAGCATACGACGTGTTGTGCAGTTAGCAGTTATCTTCGAAAAACTCGAAGCCCCCTCCCCCCGCAAATGGTCAACTAACGGTCTGGCATGCGTTGACGTTGACTCGACTCCAGTCTCGAGTCTCGAGTCTGGCATTGGCTTTGGCTTTAACTGTGGCTTTGGCTTTGGCACTGGCGGCAATTGTAATTTATGATTCGCGGCGCACGGCGTCCAACAATGATCTATTGGCGCAGTCATTTTCTTAAGCGGCGGCGTGCCCGGCTCTGTGCAACTATCGGTCGCGTCATCGGCACTTGTTGCATCAGCCACATAACAGTTAAAAGTGATTCTCGCATCGCATGTGGCTCCGCCCCCTAAGGGCGCGGACAGTTATAAAGTGGCGAACCGCATTTGAAGTGACCCAACACCAAATACCACCAAATACCAAAAGCCATCCACGTTGCTGTCGATGATTAATGGATTTTCAGTGTTGGCATAGTACAAAAAAAAAACCGCTCATAAATAAACAAGAATGCGCGTTGCATTCGCAAAAAAAAAAAAATAAAAAATACAAGCGAAAGGTGGAGCACGACCACGGCCTATTGGCGCCTCAAAGAGCCGGAGGGGAGTCCGAGACGTGGGTGCGTATTTATCATTGGTAAACTTTATTCTTTACATTTTACATACAACTTGTTTAAAATTATGTGTCCAGTTTTGCATGGACTCCACTTGAGAGTAAAGGTAGCAATGCATTTTAAATCGAATCCCGTGCAAGGATTTCGATGTGCCGACACAAAATACCTTTAAGCGTTTACAAATACAAATATATATGCGTGTATATGTTAATCGTAATTGAAACTGTATATAGAAATGATTTGCATTAATATGAACTACGTACATTTTTAAACTAAACTGGCTACTTTAGGTTACGATAGCTGGCGTCCGATGTTTTTGGCCATCCAGAAGTGCTCAAATTGGTGTCTGCAGCTCTCGAGAATGTACAAATACGAACTGGCAGAGCATCTGTATGTCTGTATGTCTGTGTGTTTGTGTGTCAATAAAAACTAGAACTATTACTTCTTCTTCGGCTCGGCTGCAGCCCGCTCCTGCTGATGCTGATGCTGTCCGCTGTCCCGCTGCCGGTGCTCTGTCTGCGGCTGGTCGGCGCGGCGGCTCCTCTGCGTTTCTGCCAGGGGCGCTGACTATAATGGCGGCGGCTCATAGTGAAAGCCCGGATTGTTGAACTTAAAGCGCGCGATCTCAAACTGCAGTGTCTCGTAGTTGATGTCCGCCAGCCGCTTCAACTGGTGCGCAATCTCCTGCGCATCCAGGCCACTTAAGGCGGCATTCAACGTCGTGCTTTGTCCCTCGTGGTGGATCTTTGTGTTGTGCAGCGTGGGCAGCGATCCGCTCGTTTGTATGGCCGTATAAGAGCGCGGCGCGTTCTTCACTAAAAACACAGAGGCAGGATCATGTTAACAACAGCAACAAGAAATCCTGTCGAGCTGATCTCTACTCACCTTCGTAGATGACCTGATCGCGTCGTAACCGCTTGACGGGCAGCTCGCCGTTGATGAGCTTGGTGCCGCTGCTGGAGCCGGCCGAGTGTAAATTGGGTGTGCACACAAACTTGACGGGCTCCACTGGCGGCTCTGGGTGGTCGTGTTCCTCCTCCACATAGGTGGAGTTGTCCACCACAATGGTCCGATAGCCGCCGCCGCTTGTGTTCACCGCCGTTGTGCCGCCAACGTTCGTCTCAATGCCGCCGCCAGTCTCGTGCATGTTCTCATCGGTGAGATCCTCCTGATCGACATGCTCCTCGACCATCTCGTCCTCGTCGACCTCATCGTTGATGGCCTCCTCAACAGCCGCTTGCAGCTCCTTCTGAAACGATGCCGATGTGCGCTGGCCCAACTCCTCCATATCGTCATCCTGATCGTCCTTCTCCGACTTAAGGTTCATCAGCGTCTCCCCCGTGCCCGGCACCTTGCCGAACAAATTGAGGGCGCGCGTCTCCAGCGACGACATCGATATGTCCTTTTCGCTCGACATAAGGCTGCGTCTGTACTTGCATCGCGTCGTGTTCTTCCAGTCGTTTAGGCGCTGCAACAAATGTGCGCGTCATTTGCCGCCAATAATCGCATAACCTCCCCCCCTCCCCACAACCGAAATACCAAAACGAAACGGACCACAACACACTGGGCTAAGACTCACCTTGCGCCATTCCTCCGCGGTTAGCGTGGGTCCCGAGCTGCATTTGTTGAGCCTGTCGGATAGCTCTTTCCATTTTCTGGTCAAATAATTCAGATCATAATCGCGCGGCACGCGTCCACTGGCAAAAATTGGGTCGCTCTCCATTAGCTCGATGTACATTTGGTACTGCTCCGAGGAGGTGCGCTTTTTGCGTCGGTCCATTTTTGGCAACTTTCAATTGCACTAATTGTCAACAATAAATGTTTTTCCCACCGAAAAACTGCACTTAAAACACGAAAAATTGAAATCGACGCCACCAAATGCAAACAATTTTTACGCGATATGTATTTTTTAGTGCATTTTCCTTAGCGATGGACAGGGCTGCTCTTCCCGGACTATCGATAGTTCAGTTGTTGTCACGCGAAATCGCTCAGCATGCGTTGACATTGTGCGCAATATGCTGACCACGCTTGATAAGAAAATATCTCACATGTGAATGTTTTCGCATAGCATAGATTTTGTAAGTAAAAACAAATGTCACATAACTTTAACTAAAATATCGCTTTCATACATGAGATCTTATTTCGTGCCCTAATTCGAATAACCATCAAATTATTCATATTACAGCATCGCGCTACACTTAACTATCGATAGCCGCGAGTGCTGCCCAGCCGCACGTCAATGCTACCCATAATCATACGGAATCGTTTCTGAGTGAATACAGCAAATTATTTTCTGTCAACTTTGAAGCTAAAAAAAATAAATTCGATTGTAAAATAGAAACATTTTGCAAGTGGTAAATTGCAGCTCATAGGGCTGGCAATCAAATGCGCTACTGCTGCAGAACGAAAGTGCGCGAATTGATATAATAAAAGCCATGCAAAAAAAGACGCATGTTCAGTTTTTGGTAATTCTACGGCGACAAAACCAGATGATAACCAAGCGAGAGAGCGAATGAGCGAGACGGGGCGACGCGAGTAGAGACACCGAAACCCGAAGCGAGACCGAGTCCGAGTCCGAGTCCGAGTTTGGGTCCATTTAATTCCAGTTCCAGGAGAACTTGCATATATTCTTTGTAAATTAATAGGCACTCAGTGCCACAAAAACACACACACCTACAAAAATGGCCGATTCGCTGCTGATTGAGGAGGCGCCTCCCTACTTGGAGGATGTGGGAGCCTCTGTTATTGTTCAACCGGCCACAGCTGATGGGGGCGGCGGCGGCGGCGGCGGCGTTGGGGGAGCTGTCGGCACACTGCCAGCTGCGGCCATACAGTTCGCCGATCTGACCGAGAGCGGCAGCGAGAGCGGCGACGAGGTCAGCGCCGAGCTGGAGCAGCAGCAGCAGCAAGAGAGCGGCTCCTCCGGCACTGGACACAACACGCCCGCCGCACGCTCCTCACCGCCACCCAACTGTGCCATCTGCCTGTCCCGCTGCAGGCGCAAGTGCTTCACCGACTCGTGCATGCATCAGTTCTGCTTCAAGTGTCTCTGCGAGTGGAGCAAGGTGAGTGAGAGAGACCTCGAATCTCATTCCGGATGCACGCCTTATAGTTGTACTCCCCTTTCGCAGATCAAACCGGAATGCCCGCTGTGCAAGCAGCCCTTCAAGACGATCATACACAATGTGCGCACCCTGGACGACTACGATCGGTATCCGGTGCAGTCCAGCACGCCGGAGCACTCGGCGGTCAGCTTTCACATTGTGAACATCCGGCGCCAGCGGTTCATGCTGCAGAACCAGGCGGTGATGACCAACGAGATCGATGCGGCGGCCACCGATGAGTCACAGGATGGCTCCGTCAACGCTCAGCCGTCGCGCATGCATGCGCCCTTCAACCGCTTCGAGCCGTATCGCATGGAGCTGCTAAACTTCTATCGGCACGACCAGGATGCCGGCGGCTCCGGTTCGCTCAGCCAGCTCTGGCGTCGCTATGTCTACGATCGCAAGTTGTACGCGCTGCCCGTCAGCGACAGCCTCACCGGACACTTTCGGGAGTGGAGCGCCCGCTTCTACAGGTGAGTGGAGTGGCCAGGTGGCCATGTGGATGGAAGTTGCCAAGATCTAATCTATAAACGGTCTTTTGCAGAGATAATCCCGCACAGATGCATCGCCTGATGCCGTGGATAAACCGGGATATTGTCTGCCTGTTGCGCAACTCGCCGCAGAACGTGAGCGAGGTGATGCAGCTGATGCACGAGATTCTGCCGATGATCAACATACCGACCCGCACATTCCGGCGCCGCCTGTCGCCGTTTCTGGGCGAGCGCACCAATCACTTCATCCACGAGCTGTTCAACTTTGCCCGCTCCCCGTACGACATGATTGGCTACGATCGCGTTGTCCAGTACTCGGCGCGTGTCGCCGAAGAGGTGGAGGTGGATCTGCTCGACCTGGTGTCCACCAACGAGGCCAGCGCACCAGCGCCAGCGGATGCCAGTGGCAATGCCAACGGCAGCGGCAGCGGCAACGGCAACGGGAGCGAGGCGAATGTCAGCGCGGAGTCGTCCAGCGCGGAGTGGAGCCGCTTGCCACGGCCGTCGACCAGCGTGATTGTGACAAATCCCAGTGCAACACATTCCTTCAGCGTCACCATGGCCACCGACGGGAGCGAGCTGCCGGGCATCTCCATACGGCGCACCACCACCTCGAACGTGGGCTCCCAGACGGTGGCCATCAATCTGAGCATGCGTCGTCCCGCCAACGAGGTCATCGAGATCGACGACGGCGACGCCGCTGCCAATGCCGAGGTGGCCGCCATCAACGATGGCAGCAATCAGACCGGTCGCCGCCAGGCGGGCGCCAGTCTGCCCATCACTGCGCACATTGAGCTCCAGAGCAGCGATTGCAGCAACAGCAGCGACGAGGACGAGTGCGTGTTCGTGCTGGAACGGAAGCCGCCGCACTTGCGCACGCCGGAGCTGGTCAGCCTGGACTCGAACAGCGACTCGGATGTGGTCTTTGTCGACGAACAGAAACCGAGCACACCGCCCCGAGCAGCTGCTGCCGACGGCGCCGAGCAGGCGGCAAAAGATGCCGGTGCCGTGACAGCTGCGGCAGCTGCTGCCGCCGCCGCGACCGGGTTGCCCAGCGAGCTGTTTATGGGGCCCAGCACGAGCACAGGCGTGTGCTCCACCTCGGGCAAGCACTGGAAGACAGTGCTGGAGGAGGCGCGACGCCAGGACCTGATGCGCCTGCGCAGCGGTCTGGCCAAACGGAACGTGACACGCGCCCAGCAACGCAGGCTGCCCGCGGCTGCCTGCAGCAACAGCAACAGCAACAGCAGCAGCAACGCCACCATCTGGACGGACACCAGCGCCAGCAGCAGCAGCGACGACTCCTATGTGGAGGTCAGGCGGCGAAAGAGGTCGCGCAAGGTCACGACGCGCAAAGGGGCAGCTGGGAACAAATCAAAGATGCGGATCAAAAGTAAACGGCCCCGAACGCAGATGTCGGAGACGGAGGAGAAGTCGCAGCAGGACTTGCGTGTGGACAGCAGCAGCAGCAACCACAGCTGGAACAACAGCAATAACAACAACAACAATAAGAGCAGCAGCGGCAGCAGCAGCGATGCGAGCAGCGAGGAGGCCGCAAGCAGCGACAGCAGCGATGCAGCTGGTGCGTAATATATTCACTACATATAGAAGCAGACTCTAACCGATCTCTTTTGCAGGCAATGTCGAGCGGAACGCGATGAGCAGCAGCAGCAGCGAGGACGACAGCACACTAAACATGTTGTTGAGCACGCTGCGCGCCTCGTTGAAAGCGGAGCAGGTGGGCTGCGAGGAGAAGAAGCCGAACAAGCGCAAATTGAAGGCGGAGGAAGTGGAGGTGGGTGCGGAGGCGGTTGCGAATCCGAATCCGAACGAGTCACAGCAGCAGCTGGAACCGGAACCGGACCAGCAGACTGAACTGTCGGCGGTGGCCAACACGGAGAGCAGCGCGGCAAAGCGGCGACGAAGCTGCAGCTTCAGCAACAGCAACAGCAACAGTAATCTGTCCAGCCACAACAGCAACAGCGTGGCCAGCACATTGGCCAGTCCCTGCAACACCATGTCCAGCAGCTCAGCGCTGAGTCTGGGCCTGACCAGCACAGATGCCAATGGGCCGCTGGCACAGCCGCTGTCCGTGATGCAAGACGTGGCCAATTCGCTGATTGAGCTCTCCAATGTGGCTGGCACTGTCCTGTTCAACGATCAGTCGGAGCAGGGCCTGGAGGACACCATAAGCTACTTGCGCAATGCGCTGCCCAGCGCGCAGCGTGCCGATGATGAGGACGCACAGTTGGGCACTTACTCGGATGCCAGCAACAATGATTTTGTCATCGATGTGGTCAGAGATGCGGACGAGTCTGTCGATACCAACGAGATCAACGTGCATGAGCAGGAACGGGAGCAGGAGGACGAGCCAGATGAAGAAGAGCGCAAGCCGGAGAACGAAGATGATTCGGACGATGACGAGGAGGATGAAGAGGAGGAGGAGGAGGAGGACAATGATGCGACCGACGATGCCGAAGAATCGCCAATTCCTGACTCTGAGGCCAGCGACTCGGATTAGGTTAAAGAACGGATGCCTACTAAGAAGACGCCTTGCCGCTTGCTTAAGCACGAACTGTTTTTTTATGAGGTTTTTTTTTAATAGCTGTTTTTACTACTCGTGTGACGTCGTTTTAAAATTTGGCCGCCCACAACTTTCCTTAAATATTGATCATCTTGTTGACTATACTAAAAAACAAAACAAACAAAAACACAAAATACTATTTAAATTTAGCCTTTAATGTTAGCCACACCCAAAACTCTATATGATAAGCACAGCCTCAGACCCGAAATTGATTGTATTTTCAGGCCTTGGGTTGAGCTTTTAAGCTTTTAAGTTGTACATACACATATAGATCTATATAATATCTAGCATGACACCCCCTCCAACCCACCCACATCTAAATCCCAAAAAGAGAAATATTAATCACATCTGATCTGCTCGCATGCGTAAAATTCATTTGTAAATGTTTGTACTTAGATAAGTTTTCATATAACACACGCATATATCTATATAAATATATATATATTTAATTACATGAAAGTACATTTATATCGTAATAGTTTTAAGATTAGTTTATGAACACTTAATGCGTAGAAAACCGTTTAATCAAAATTCACATACGTATGCCAAATGCTGAGCATATCCAAAGTTTTTTTTTATGTAGCCGGTTAATTTAAGTTTATCAGAAATGCAATAATTGTAAAAATTTCAAATGAGAGAAACGCGATTTTGATTAAAACGTCTTTATATATATATACATAAATATAAAATGTATGTCAAAAATCATGTTAAGTCTGTATCGATGTTGCAGCTAAAGATTAAACAGATATTAAGAATATTAGTTCTGTATAAAAAGTTCACGTAGTTAATAAAAATAATACTACTGTGAATCTGCTATATTGCAAGTATGATTCAAAGCATATATTTATTTTGTATTTAAAATATATATACTGATTATGAATTTTAGATTCGTCAGCAGCTTGTTTGGATTTTATTCAAATCAATCTTTAACAACTGCAGGAGTTGCATTATATTTATAAATAATCATTAAAATCTGACGACATCTATAAACAAATCGTTGGATGGCAAAAAAAATATTTGTTTTCTGTCGTTGGAACACAATTCAGTTCGGGGTGTCTCAGCGAACGCAATTCTTCAATTTTCTAATCTAAATCTTGTCAGACTTTAGAAAAACTTTAAAACAAAAAAAAAACAAAATTCAATAAAATACAAACAAAATCAATATTTTTAGTATATATAGGCTTTATAGGCAGTCGATTACATGAGTAATTGATTTGATTTATTGAAACTCAGTAAATTATCCTTGTTCGCGAGTAACGTCTAATTTTTAAATGTCATATCTGTTAGCGTTATCGATAGCAACGACAACGATATCGATAGCGATATCGCCGCGAGGCAACTGACGCAACTGTCACATATTCCAAAGTTACAAGCCTGGACGTTACGGCTTAGAAATAAAATTCTTTGAGAACTGGTAAGTTTTTTTAAAATAATGCAACATTTAAGCTTTGTTTGTTTAATGCAAATAAAAATGAATGTGGATCATTTTGACACACACACAACACACACACAAACAAATTACGCTCGCTTGAAACAATATGGAATTGAAACATGAGAAACTTCAGACGGCAGCAGTTGTCATTTGTTGTTAATGTGTTTGCTTGCACAGAATTAATTTTACAAACACCATGGGATCCCGTTATATGGTCTATTGGCGTGTCTACGTCTACGCCAACCAACTGTACTCGCTGCCGGAACGCGGAGTGCGCAGCTTTCGGGACTGGAGCCCGCTGACGTACAGGTGCTGTCGAAATATATTTATATATATTTGATATATATTTGAATGCAACAATTGTAGACGCAACTCGGATGAGGTGCATCGTCTGCTGAACTTTGCCAATCGCGACTTGTCCGTCCTGCTGCGAGACGTGCAAGCGGATGTGCTGAGCGTGTTCGATGTGCTCCTCGGGCTGCTTGTGGATGTGGGCATGAGGAGCGTGGAGTTCAGCGCCTCGCTGGCCGCCTATCTGGGACCCAGGACCGGTCACTTTGTCCACGAGCTGATCAACTTTGCGCGCTCGCCCTACGACGATCTGATCAGCTACGACTGCAATGTCCAGTACCGGGCCGAGCCCGGGTCAGATGCTTCCCTGCTGATTAGGCCCGGTGTGCACGGCTTTGTGGACTTCTCGTTGTGCTTGGACCAGGATGAGTGCGTTAGCTTTGCGGCGGGCATCGATTTGTGCGACGAGGATCCCGACGAGATCGATGAGCTGGACGATCTGGGCGATCTGAATGCCCCACCGCCGTCGCTCCCGGAGGTGCGTCGCCTGCTGCAAGCCCAGACGCCGGCCCAGCGGCCGACGGGCCAGGCCCAGGCCGATCAGTCGGCTCCCGCTTTAATCAGCCACATGATGCCCAATGAAATTGACCTCGAGCTGGCCATTGAGCGCAGCCTGCTGGACAGACTCGGCTCCGAGAACTTCTTGCCCAGACGCACCCAGCCAATGCTGTCCAATGTGGGTCTGCGAAGTGCGCTGAGATTGACGCCCCGGCCGAGAAGCGGAAGTGTGGCGTCCAAGCGGCGACGTGTCGCAAATCGCGATCCCGAACGTTAAGCCTTAGACGGGATAACACACACACACACACACACACACACACACACACACACACACACACACACACACACACACACACACACACACACACACACACACACACACACAAATGCAATTTGGGCCCTCTTGTGTATTATTATGCACATCTATAATAAATAAAAGAAGGGCGCTTAACGAATGTTGAATAACAAAAAAAACAGGAACAGGAGCGAAAGTTTTTAAAAGGTTTGCCGTCATCAAATATTGATAACCGTTAACGGTTAACGGATAACTGAAAAAGGGATCGCTCATCAATAAGGACATGCCAACGAAATTGCGTGCCAAATATGCCTTTGACGTATATTTTTGGTGCAGTCCTTGTCTCAATGCTAACACAGAAAAGGTAACCAAGCGCAGTGCCCGACTCCCCCCTCGGAATCCCTGCAGGACGAGGCCTACAATGGCGCCTGGCGGCGCATGAAAAATTGAATTACACGCACTTTTGCGCTTAAACGGGAGCCAAGTAAAATTTGAACAACAACAACAACCAGCAACAAAATGTCCGCTTTGGTTTTAGAGCGGAAAGGGGGAGGGGAAAGGGGTGGGGGGCGTTTTGTGGTAGCAAATTTATGGGCAGCAAATTGAGTTAAGTTCTTCGCATCGGCATGAAAAAGGGATAATGTAATTGTCTCCGGGTACACAATGTAATTCAATGCATATTTAATATTTTGCAGAGGCATTAATGCACATCAATGAAATGAAAATGAGGAAAAGAACTTGAACTTGGTAAGCTATAACTATCTCCAATGCCTTCGCTTAGAATAGTTGCTCTCACTCCATCTCTTATAGGTATCACATCAGAGAAGGACTTCGACTTCAATCCCTTAGCTTGGTAAACTTCCAAGATCGCTTTGTGACTTGGCACTTGGATATAGATGTCATTATGGGCGCGCCCACATTTGCTGCTCGGCTGGCAAACTAATTTGCGTAATGTTGACGAAAAACTTTCGATTTGACTTGCCGACTCGCCCCAGTTGTCCAATTGACAGACACGCCCGCGCCAACTTTGGTTAGCCAAGAAATAAAAGCGAAATACTTCAAACTTTTTCAATACCCTGCACAAAACGAAAAAATATCCCGTCGATAGGATTTGAGGTAAGATGTAGTAAAATCAGAAGACAAACTGGGTAAGGTAAGAGGGATAGTTTTCCATTTCCATCAATTCCTGATTAGCATAAGATATTGATTTTGATGAGTTTGATAAACCCAAGAAAATTGCTTTAAGCCCTATGATATATATAGATATTTATTTCCCATTAGTTTCTTTAACCTCAGTTTGCATTAATATGGAAAAACTCAAATTTTTAAAATTATTTTTAAAGTAAGTTAAAAACTTAAATTTGTTTCACTTAAACTGTGGTAAGATAATTTCTCAGAATTAATCTTACTTAAATTGTAATATGTAGAGTTAAAAAAAACATTTTGTTAAATATATATATTTTTTTAATATAACAATTATTTTTCAAATAATAATAAAAATAAATAAAATTAACAATGAAACGTAGTTTATTTGTAAATGGTAGAATTTTTAAAGAACAATTTTGTTATATTTAATTATAAATAACAAACATTTGAAAAATAATATAACAAATTTGTTTTTATAAATTCTACAAGTATTATTTTTAAAATATCACAAGATTATTATTTTAAATTCTACAAGTTAGGTTTAGTTATGAGAAATTATTTTATCACGATTTAAGTGAAACAATTGTATTTATTGCATAAGGTCTTAGTTACACGGTATTTTGTAGGCTATCACTTGAACAATGTTTGGGTTCTTTTTTTTATTTTTTTGTTTAAGAAGTTTTGCGTTGCATTTGCAGCTGCTGCTGCAGGCGCTGTTTGTACGTGAGATGAGGTTTGTGGGGGGAGGGAGGGAGGGTGGTGTTTGCGGGTGTTGTCGGTTTTGGGAATCAAATTGCCAAGTCAGAAAAGTTGGCGAGATTTGAGATTTAAGTTTGAGTTGCAAATTACGATGGCGGCTGAATTAAACGACCCCGATATTAAGCATACGCACCGTTTCACTTGTCGGGCCTTTAACGAGACTTGGCATAAATCAGGCGCCAACAAATGCAATAATCGGCGCCTTAATGTGCGTTTTATGAAAATCAGACTCGAAATATAGTCCATGAAATATATAGCACTTGATATATGCGAACTATGAGCATAGATATTTGCTGCCACTTGCCGAGGTGGCGGGGGTGTGGGGGCTGTTGCAGAGTTATGGCGCATAAATGTTTAATGCGGCAGCATTTTTGGGCTTATCTTAAATTGAGCGCGAGGCAAGCGGCAACAGAAAAAATTAAAATAATTGCCACATTTGCCGCAGCGGGCAATTAATCAAAAGCCACAATGATATGCGCCAAAAAGGCGGTTCAGCAATTATGTAGCATGTATGCCGATGGTGGGTGGGTGGGTGGTTGGGTGGTTGTGTATAACCACATTCTGGTAGCCGTTTAACACTAATGAAGGGCTGATGGTGTTGCCTATGGCAACGTTGTCGTTGCCTGATTTGATTTATGCCCTGGCATTTTTCCACCTGAATTCAAAGCCAGCTTTTTTTTTTATTCGCAAGAGTCGGTATCCCGCTGTGTGTCCTGTGTGTCCTGATACCAGCTCCACTCACCGCCACTTCTTGGCCATGTGTCACTTTCATTTCTGCTTAGATTTCCGCCTCGCGACACTTTTGCCTGCAGTTGCGTTGAGTTGCCATTTGCCAACTGTAATGTTGCCGCACAGCGTGGCACGTTCTCAGTTTGGTTTCCATTACATTGCAACGGAAGCCGGATGTTGAAATTGTTGAGCGTCTTCAACATCTCCACTCGGGTAAGCTGCTTACGATGAAGTTGGCCAACGCCTGGCAACATCAAGGAAATTGCCATGGATACGTTGTGGCAGCCACGTCCGTAATTGCACAGCATGCGAAACCCAATCGCGGCATCCTTTAAATGTTCAATCAAAACTTAACTGGGGAGCAACAGCAATGACTCAATTTACGCCCTGAACAACGACTGCCAAATCCAAATTCCTAAAACTGAACGCAAAACTTTCAAATGCCAAAGGCCAAAAAAACATTCGCACAGCGCACTTGGCTGCAAATTCAGCTGAATTTGCAAAAGTATCTCTGCCATGGTCATAAAAATGCGTGAGAGTCCGGATGCAGTTGCAACAACAAGGACGACAACGGGCATCTCAAGCAGCAGCAGCAGCAGCAGCATCAGCAGCAACATCGACGAGCACTTAAAAAGTTGCGGTCGTTACAAGTGCAGCACGAAAGGGGGCCGTGGACTGAGCCGGTCAATCGTCGTGTTCAATGCTATCGCAAATCGAATTTGATAAGAAAGAAAATAAATAAAACTTAAGCAGTGAAAATTTATAGAGCATCGAACGCACTGTAAAAGTTAAAGGTGAAAAGCGAATCGGAAAAATGTTTATTGCTCAACGTTCAATTCAATTTAGCAGCATTCATTTAATGCAAACGCTATCAATATAAATCAGTATACAAATTCCACTCTAAATTATATTATATATCGCAATTCTCAATTTGGAAAAAAATTTGCTTTTAAAAATTAGTAAGAGTACATGATATTTTATCCAAAAAATGCAGCAATATTTTATTTTGCAAAAGTGGATACATTTTAATTGTAGAATCAATATATAGCTCAAATCATGACCAAAATGCCATCAATCGTGAAAATCGGTTCACTTTTGACAAATTCATGGGGTTTGATATATGGGAGCTACGGGCTCCGGGAACTTTACATGTCAAAATTTTTGTCAAAATTAGCATGATTTTTGACCAAAAAATTTACCCTCCCAAAATCACTTTGAATGTTGTTTTTTATGCTAATTGAGACCAATAAAGTCGAATAAAAACAAAAATTCGCAATCCTAAATTTTGAAAAAAATTTTTTTTCGAAAATTCACAAGGGGGGAGCATGATTTTTTCCAAAAAAATTCCAAAAAAATTTTTTTTTTTATAATGGAAATATTTTAAATGTAGAATCAATATATAGCTCAAATCATGACCAAAATGCCATCAAACGTGAAAATCGGTTAATGCCATCAAACGTGAAAATCGGTTCACTTTTGACAAAGTTATGGGGTTTGATATACGGGAACTACGGGCTCCGGAAACTTTACATGTCAAAATTTTTGTCAATTTTGGCATGATTTTTGACCAAAAAATTTACCCTCCCAAAATCACTTTGAATGTTGTTTTTTATGCTAATTGAGACCAATACAGTCGAATAAAAACAAAAATTCGCAATCCTAAATTATGAAAAAAAATTTTTTGTCGAAAATTCACAAGGGGGGAGTACATGATTTTTTCCAAAAAAATTCGAAAAAAATTGTTTTTTGATAATGAAAATATTTTAAATGTAGAATCAATATATAGCTCAAATCATGACCAAAATGCCATCAAACGAAATCGGTTCACTTTTGACAAAGTTATGGGTTTTGATATACGGGAACTACGGGCTCCGGAAACTTTACATGTAAAAATTTTTGTCAATGTTGGCATGATTTTTGACCAAAAAATTTCCCAAAATCACTTTGAATGTTGTTTTTTAAGCTAATTGAGACCAATACAATCAAAAAATTTTTTAAATTAACAAGGGGGAAGTACATGATTTTTTCAACTTGTATCAGAGCACATGTATATATTATACTATATATAAACACATATTGCAAGTTCCATGTATCTAGCTTTTATAGGGGCGAAAAAATTAACTTTGTGAACGAGTATAAAATAAAATGAAGAAAAAAATTAATAAATTGAATTTCAATATGAAATTGAAATCTTATTCATTATATTGGACTGTCATTAAAATGTTGAAATTCAATCATAAACTGTGTAAACCATCCATATTCAAAATCAATTTCCATTTCAGCGCTCCCGTTTGCTTGCTTTCTTTTCATTTGGGCTTTTGGGGGGCAGGGGGATTTTGGCTTTCAGCCGGCAGGCAGAAACGACTTTTCGGTGGTATTATAAATGTGTGTGTCATAAATCTACACATGAAATTTTTTTTTTGGTTTTTTTTTGCGCGATTGCCGTTAAAAATCATGCTACATATTTATCGGTAGGCGTCGTCAACAGCCAGCCGCCAGCAACGTCATGAGTTGCTGCCAGACACTTATCAGCAGCGTCATCGCCATCATCGGAGCTGAAGAAGCAGCAGGAGCTGGAGCAGGAGCTGGAGCCACCTCATCGAAGTCCTGTTACGCAGCTGCTGTTGCTGATGTTGCTGCTTCACGTTGGCATTTTATAGGTCTTTCCACGGAGATGAACTTTTTGGCAACAAATACGCTGCGGGGCCCTTGTGGCAAACAAAGTTTTCTTGCTGTGTACGTGTGTGTGTGCGTGTGTGTGTGTGTGTTTCTGTCACTTGGGGGCGACAAAAATTCGGTAATTTGTGCCTGAAGGTTAAATGTTAATGTCCAACATTACGGCACATTTGACGTTTGTTTTATAACCGGGGCCCGACGAACGGGTTATGAGCAGGTGCCACAATGGCCGGGTCTGATGGTGCGTATACGTAATATTTGTAGTTTGTTTAGTCAAAAACAGCACAAAAGTTGTCCATAATTTAAAGAGGGGCAGCAGCCGAGCTGCAGCTAATGTTGAAAATGTCCTTGCCTCGAGCGGTGGCCACAAATGAAATGGCTCAAACACACACAAACACACTGTGGGCCACATTTACGCATGTTGTTCGCCATTAAGCAAAAAAGGCAGCGTCAAGTCGCATACTTGCGGCCAGGCCGATGGGTTTTTGTCTTAATGGCAACTGCAAATGCTGCTAATGTTAATTTAAGAAAATTCATACAAAATGCACATGCGTGTGTGTGTGTGTGTGTGTGTGTGTGTGTGTGTGTTGGTGTGTTGGTGTTGTGGCTGGCAACATTTGTGCAATATTATTTGCGGCTGATCCTTTTAGTTTTGCGGCGAGTGTGCCTTGAAGCCAATTAATTGCTTGAGCCTGATGCCAACAACTAATTAAAGAAATATGCGCTTCAAAATAGCCGGACGAAGGACAACCAAACAGGATGAGCACACGCACAGCTTTTAGGTTGACTGCTGCTCATGTGGCTTGTGACGTGCCAAGCAATCAATTAGGCCAGTCAAGAGCACACCAAGGACTCCGATTGAGCGTTGGGCGTCGAGCGTTAAGTTTGCTTACCGAAAAATCGAGTGGCAACAACAACCAGCTATAACTAGATGGCACAGCAGCAACAAGCACAATTAATTACGTACAGCGAGAGGGTCCTTTGCAGCGCCTTTCATGCCCCGTGTTTGAATTTGTGTTTATGTTTCTGTCTGAGTTTGCCCAGGACCTCATTCTCGTTCTCGCTTCGGCTTCGGCTCAGCCATATGCTTATGCATGCCTAATTACGACAAATCCGGGTCCCGGCCCTAACCCCGACGAACAGACAGCGCCCGAACAAGCACGCGCAAATGAAGCAGACACACACACACTCGCACACACACACACTCGCACACACATATAGTTCATGTGTTTAGGTTTAGGCGTTCATAATTATGAACGTATTTAGAGAAATTGGTTATTATGTTGCTAACGCCATTTGTCTGACAGAAATAGTTTGTATTTAGCCGGAGTTAAGCCAGCGAGGGTTGCTCAAAAAATCTCGACGATTATTAGAAATCTACTCAAGCAGCTACTTTATTTGATTTTGAAAAAATATAATAATATAATATAAAAATATATACAAAAATTATTTATTCCATAATTTGTTTAAAATAAATGTATTACATAAGTTTTAGAGCCACTCGAGCGAGGGTTGCTCAAAAAATAGCTGCGACACATTATTAGAAATCTACTCAAGCAGCTACTTCATTTGGTTTTTAAAAAATATATAAAAAAAATATACAAAAAATAATAATTCATTAATTTGTATAAAATAAATGTATTACATAAGCTTTAGAGCCACCCTCGCCAATTACTGTTGCTAGGGCCGAATGCTTGAAATTGTTTGCTAATTCATTATTATTGCCACTCGACTCAAACAGTTAACTGCGGCATTGTCCCTACCAAGGATCTCCCGTAGCTGGTGCCTCTGCAGCAATTAGCCCCAACTGGCGTGTGTGTGAGTGTGTGTGTGTGTGTGTGAACCGATAGATGTCCATTAATAATGCCTGTTTGTGGCGCTCGTTATGCCATCCGCGTCTGCCAATTGGCCATCCATCAATTGTAATTAATCATGCTTCAGCCTAACGATCCCACTTCAAATATGCAACAAATTGATGCCGCAATTAGCCACGCCTATAAAACACCAGCTTAGCCATGTGAGAAAGTCTCACATGTTGCAGCACAGACAATGCGAATGCGAATGCAAATGCGCATTTAACCAACCAATTGAATAGCATATTAAAGGAAAGAGAGTGCGCTTGGCATCTGGATGACCTAGTCCATCATTGGCGCAAGGCGGACATCATTTGCGACGCGTTGACATCTTGCTGATGCGCATCAAAAGCTGGCGCAATGGATGTCATAAATTGCAGCAGCAAACACAGCAGCAACAACTGCACTTTGTGCAGTGCGGAAAGAATCACAACATAAATTCATCAACGCAAACTGACAATAGCCTGTCAACTGGCCAAGGGGGAAGAGAGGGGGGAGTCAACGGAGGTGGTAAACAAAAGACGAACAGTCCAAAATAAACCCAAATGAAGTCCAACCAAACAGGGGCCATTGCCACAAAAAAGTGCGCACAAGCAACAATCCACACACACACACCAACACACACACACACACACACACATTGGCCTTGCAATATACGTTTTACACTAAGGGGAAAATCTGTTGGGATTATGAGATGTCTGCATGAAGGAAAATTAAACAAAAGCACAAGTAGTTCTTCAACTGCAACATAATGTGAATCTAGTTGCAGTATATATGTAAATCTCCCTCTATCTCTCTTTGTGAGCTGGATATGAAATGATTGTAAACTGGTTTCAATGAAAATTACACAGGATTTCATTTTCAAACTAAAACCTTACTCTCAGCTATTTGCATAAGGTATTTACTTATTTATATAGCATCCATTTATATTTCATTGATAGAAATTCTTGTGCAATTTGCTTCTAGGAACAACGTTGGTTATTTGCAGCTCTATAATATTAATTAAACCTTGTCTTAACTAACTGCTTCATTTCTTTATAATGCTATCCAGAAATATCTCAAGTACTTGGAACTGCAACATTTAATTTATTCGGAACAACATTATTGGGAACACAAAAAAAACTCTTTTCGTTTACTTTGCATTTTCTTCATGGAAATAGCAACTTTTTTCTTTTAATGACTTTTGCCAATTTACAAGGTATTTACTTTGAATTCCTGGGTTTTCCCCAGCATATCTGTGATGTTCTTTGTTCACATTTTATTCAATTATCCTACTTTACAGGGTATTAATACTGCACGCAGATAATTCAGTTTATTTGTGCATATAAATTCGAGACGCTTGTTTAAACTTGTCGATGCTGCTATATCAATAATTATATAGGTACTCATTTATAAATACACAAAACGGTGGAAAATGATTCATGAATATTTGGACAAAATGCGTGGGCTGCAGCACACAGCGAATAATTGTGGGCTGCCCAAAAACCAGCTGCGAAATAAGTAAACTTAAAAAATTGTATTAAAAAATTCAAAAATAATTAAAGCATTATATAGCAGCCTTGGTTGCATTGCACTGGCGGCAATGAAAATTAATAAAATGTCCATTGTAAAGATTATATAGAGATTTCCACACAGAGGTTCATCGAGCTGTGTGTGTGTGAAAGTGGACAGGCAACGAATTTCTTTCTATCAATTCGTTGTTCTTCTTGTTGCTGTTGTTGTTGTTTTGCACGATATTTTTATAAAATTCACCTCAGAACGGCTGATCATCAAAGATGTTGCCGCTGGCCGAGCACAGTGAGAGCCAACATTCATTTTCATTTGTAGCACGCTCGCGAGTGGACGTGTCGCAGTACCCAGTTTTTGATATATAGCACAAATATATATATATATATATACAGATATATATAGTATATATAGTGCCTGTAGATCTTACACCTGCCCGCGTGCAACATAAACGCAGGACACGGAACGTGGCTCGGGTGTCTTGGCTGAATCGGTGCATAAGTCAGTTTTCTTTGGGATAGTCGAGTCGAAGAAAAACTTAGTGGAGTACGCGACGTGCCGCCGAGGCATGCGAATAACTGTGCAAAAGTTATCAAAATTCAAATTATCAAATTGCAGTGCGGCCCAAAAGTGAGTGCAAGAATTCATTCATTTAGAAAAGCGAATATTTAATATTTAATGCGATTTGCTGCGTTGAATGCGCGCTGATTATGTAAAATATACTTATATATATGTATATATTGAAAATTGCTACAAACTGAAAAAAGCTGAAAATGTCACCTGGCTGGGCGTACAGAATACCGTTGACAGCAGACACACCCCGCGATCACCCCCCTTTGGTCGCCCACATTCGTAAAGAGCTGTCAAAATTATTTTCATTTTCAATGCTGTTGCTGTTGTTGTTGTTGTTTTATTAACACATTTTTAGTTAATCACATTAAAGTATATATAAGAGTAGTATATTTTATTTTTAATTTCATTTTTGAGTTGCGTTTATATTTATTTAGTTAGATTGCTCATACGCCGCGTTTGCCGCGTTTTATTTTTAGTTCTATTCAATCAGCGACATTTTTACTCAATTTCTGTTTTTCGTTGTTTTTATTTTTATTTTTTTTCGTGTTCTGAGCTTTTTCGTACAATTCTATTTTGTGTTTGCCTTTCGCTTGATGCTTTTGGGCTCGTTTATTAGTTTTACTTTTCCGTTTGCTTTTGTTGCCAATTTCGCGCATCAAAAAATTCTTTTGTCTCTCTTCGCACATTTATTGGTTGTATTTATATATACTTTACAATTTTTTTTTTTGGCTTTTTATTCACACCTGATTGTTTATGTTGCGTATTTTGTTTGCTTTAACACATTTGATTTTTATTTGCAATTTCGTTTTCATTGTTTGCGCTAACTGCTAAATAAATTCGGCGATTAAATCCCATTTAGGCGGACGGCGCCGCCACAATTGATGGGAGGCACTTATTTTAAGCACCCGCCCAAAAGTATGCAACAGATTTCCACAATTCGGCCTCTGTGTGCTATATGCACATGCTAAATGCCCCCACAGTTACCCGCCGTGCCACACGGCGTATGCGTATCGCTGCTGAAGTTCAAGGCCGCGAATAGCGTAATTAAAAATACAAAATGTTCGCTGAAAATTTAAATAAAATACAAATCAGATCCGAATCAAAGATTGACTTAATTCGAAATCTGCCTTTTGAACTATATATGATTTTGTTTAGGATTTGCGAATTTAAGATATTTTTACTACAATGTTTTCAGCAGAAAAATTCTGTTCTTTGCTTGCCTGTGCGTCTGCAATTAATCCCAGGATAATGTTGCTCTTTCAATAATTTCTTGAGAATACGGGCAGGCTTAAGCTCGTCATTAAAATGGAATGCTTTCTTCTGGCACACTGCACCCCGGAGGCGCTTTATTAAAACGAAACTAGTAACAATCGGGTATTACCGACGGCGTTGTACTCAGCTTTTATTGATATATGACACAAAAATATTAATACTTTGTCTGCAGCAGATAAGTAAAAACGCGCATTGCATAAACATAATATACTTGTTTCACTTTGTGAATGAGTATAAAACAATAATAACAATGCTTGCAACATTGTTGCAAGTGCAGCGGGTCGGCAACTGACATAGTGCATCTCGTTAATTAAGCTCGACATTGTGCAATCAAAATACGCAATACGCAACACGGAATACGCATCGCATATCGCTTATCGTTGGGCTCGCAGCATGTGTGGCATGAAATGCTTCAAGCATTGTTAAATACGCTGCAAATACTCACTGCTGCCCTGCGGCGGCAATATTATGCTGCGGCTCTTTTGTGGAAATGCAATTAAATACCAAACCGTGTGGCTGCAGCTCATAATGATAATGAGCAGGTAAATAATGCGGGCATATGGTAAATGTGCAATATTCATGGTAAATGCGAAATTGAATCGCAAGCCAGCCCCAGCTATCATTTGATGTGGTCGCCGTACACACCTTGGGTGGGGTGGGGTGAGGTGGGGTTTTTGGTTGGCATCGTAACCAGTTGATTGGCAGCCAAAACTCGAGTGATTAATCATGCAATTTGGCATGCAACATTGTTGTTAATGCTTATCTCAATTTTACATTTGCAGCCATCACAGTTAACAGCAACAGAGCAGGGCCCCAAGGGGCGCCTCGGATACACAACAGGAACAGGAAGTCAAAGCAGAGCGAAAGTAACCCAAGAAGAAGAAGAAGCTGTAAGTACATAAGTATTCAATAAATGGCTTTAAAATTGGGCTAAAAGTTGCTTTAAAAAATTTATTAAATTTATTATCTATATATTTTTTTTAATACAACTTAAACATATTTTACTTGTCTATCAATATGAAAATTGGGGTAATTTTCTATATTTTTTTTCAATATTTTTTTTTTTTTTGAAATATTGGCTATTGTTTTTCTAAACAAATAAAACTTAAACCTATTAGGGCTTCTTTATGTGGGAATCTTTAAAGTTAAACAATTACTTCTGTATCCATTAAATGGCAACTTTGCTGGGTTTGTTTAAGTTTTCATTCTGGGTGAAAATGAAAAGTTTTTGCTTTCACTTCAGCTTGGCATTGCTTGAGCATCATTCGACTCTTTGGTGCAGTCTGCGAAGTTTCAGCTGCCGCATCTTGTGTCTGGCTTTTATTTATAGCCTCTAGTATTTGCAGTTCTATCTTTAGGCATCTCTGCAGTCTCTCATGCTGAATTCTGGGCAAACGCATTACGTATTTTTAGCGCCTGTCGCCGTTCCAAGGGTCTCTCACATGGATATACGACCTTGAGCCGCGCTGTGTGTTTTTTCTCTCCGAAAATCCCTTTTGGCTTTGTTCGAGCAGCTGAAATGCGCCACATGGCAGAAGAAGCAGACAGAAGCCAATGGACTCCATGCGCCTTTGTTTGCCACGTTTTAATAAATACACGAATTTTCGGTTAAATGCGCTGCAAGAATTTTGGGACACTTCCGACTCGAGGCTAAAACGCAATTGAAGATGCAAGATACAAATGTATCTACAAGTTGTAATAACTAGGGCGTAATTCAAAGAGCCCAATGTGCGTTCCAGTTTTCAATGGAGTTTATTTTTAGGCTTTACAGCGGTCCAAAAAATAAAACACACACACACACACACTAGCAGGCACAGTTGCGTTAGATGCTAACGGAAAATGCCGGCAGCTTTATTAATAGTCAGTCATTTGATGACGTCAACGGATACTCAGAGAGGGAGAGAGAAAATCTTTCTCTTGTGTGTTAAGAAAATCACTTTTTGGCTGTGGGTAGCAATTAGCAGCGCTTTCTTGTGGCCTGAAGTCAAAATAAACAATGTGAAAACTTCATTTCAATTCACACACGTGCAATAAATGTAACTCATTAATGAGCTGCTCTGCATAGCTACAGATACAGATACATATATATATATACATATATATATATACACATGCAGTACGACGATGCCAAGAATATCTCTTTGCGTTCGTATTTCGATCGCGCGTTTGTTTGTTTGTATCTCAACGTCGCTTCGCTCTATATGCATATATATAGACACACTCACACACACACTGCGTTGATTTGTATATATTTAAAATATTATACAGTGATCGTGTTTTTTTTTTCGCTTTTATGCCGTTGCTTCATGTGCTTGGCAATTTTCACTTGCCTTCAGTCGGTTCTTACATTTCCAATCGAATTCTACGAGGCGCGTTGCAAAAACTCGCAGCGCTTAAAAATTTAAATGAAATTATAAAACAAAAATTGTGTATTATAAAAAATTTAATTCAACAATTAATTATATAGCAAAAATAAAAAAAGCCAAAAATTTAATGAATAGTGTACGATAGAATATCTAAAAGATATTTCAAAATATCTTTAATTATTTCGATATTGAAAATTTGCAAATTTGTGAAAATTTGAATTAAATTACCGAACGGCTGTTACCGTTTACATTTATCGTTTTGTGAGTTCGTAACCTTATCTAGTCGAGTTTCAAACCATTTGCATTTTATGATTGCCCCTGAGTGCCGCTTTGACACAGCAGCAACATCAGCAGCAGCAGCAACAACAGCAGCAGCAGCAACAACGTCAATTTCCTTTAGCTATTGGTGAGTTTTTCTTTTTTTGGATTTGCGGTTTTGCATTTCGCTGGCCCTGCCAAATGTTTGACCCAAATTGCAGCTGCAATTCAGTTTCAGATTTTTTCAATATGTATTTTTGTTTTTCAATATTTCGCGGTGCGGTTCAGTTGTTGTTCTGACAGGCAATCGGGCATTGAAATCTATCAACTAGCCGTCGATTTTTGGTTTGTTTTTTGTTTTTGTCACTTGCGACAGCTGGCGAAAAGTTTTGACCCATTTAAGAATTGATGAATGGCTAAATTGGAGATACATTTGAAGTAGCTGAAATTGAAAACTGGCACGCGTCCAGGGTCAATAGCTATGGCGGCAAGTCTTTGAACTCATTTGTAATGAACTCAAAATGTACGCATTTCCGTTTCCGCTAGCCATGCCAGCCGCTTGTCACATAATTGGCTAATTTTAATTACCAAGGTTAATGCTTTCTCTATAGTATATACTATATACGCTCGTGTCCGTCTACCGATCTGCAGTTAAAGCAAAAAAAAAAAAAAAAATAACAAAAACATTGAGCAACTGTCCCCATCAATCTTGGCGAGCGAATAAACAAAAAGATGCGCTAAGAAGGCTGGCTAAAGTAAATAATAAATATTATTGTTGGATCTTGTACCAGCTGAGCGCTACAAAACGTTGGCTGCGGTTCCGAAAGCCAATTCTATTTATTATTTGAATTATTCAAGTTTATTTGAAACCCTAAGAACGTATACTCATAACGCAATAGCTCAAAATTTCGGTCTAAAATGGGGATTATGTCGTTTTCTCCAGCTGTTGGCAATAAATCTAATATATGTATGTATATTTTTGTAAATTTAATATGTATTTTATATGTTCTACAGCTTACTCTGATGTAAATGACTTTTTTGTAGTTTTTTTTCTGCGTTATAACTTTTTATTGAGCTGAGCTTTTTGCATACATGTTTTTAATGCGTTTATTTATGGAATTGTAAAATTAAAGCGCTGGCCATTTTCGAGGTCGTAAAATCGCTGCTAAATTGCGAATCCAGTTGCCCCACAAAGTTGCCGCTTTCAATGGCTATTCAAATTGTGCATTGAATGTGCTTTGAAGTAGAAGTAGCTCCCGTCCCAGTTCTTTGCTAACCATCCAAATTTAGATAAGACCCTGTGTGAGGCGGTGGCTGGGGGGCAGTTGCTATTATGCCAGCGCATGCCTTTCATTTAAATCCTTTCCGCACCAATTCAGAGATGCAATTGCTAAATTAATTTTCGTTGCACACATGTGGCTCTCAGCGGCGGCCACGCCCACTTTTGGGTAAGCGAGTCCGCCGCACGATTGTAGTACGCACAATTTGAGCGGGCGACAAAATTTCTATTCAATTTGATTTTAAGCGTATTTTCCAGTTAATTGCACGCTACTCGCATGAGTTTCTCAGAGAATGGATAGGGCTAGTGGAAATCGGAAGAGGGAAGGAGAGGGGGGGGGGGGGGAATTGGGAAATTGACGTGTTGCATACAATGTGAACTTTTGGCCGCATTAAAGCAACTCTTCAAATATTCCGCACAATAATTGCCGACCACATCAACAGCACGACAATTTCAGCTGCACCTCGATGTTTATTTATTTGCCGCAGGAAGTGCAAACTGCAACCGTATACAAAGTGAGCCCGCTTGCTGCATGATGCTGCTGACGTGGCGTATACGCAATAAACGCGACTGCACGATATTGCATTTATTTATATAGTATACACACGGCATAGAGCGAAATATTTTTGGGGGCTTCATGGGAAATCTGTGTCATTTTTATTATTAAAAGCTGCGCATTTGCAGCTTATTTTTGGCCAGAAATGATGAAAATTGCAACATCAACTGCCAGAAATTACTTTAACCAACGCCAGATCCTTGGGGAAGATGACGAAAAAGTCGCACATGTGCTTTTAATTGAAAATTGCATTTTGCATTTACGCTCAAATGTGGCTCAGATAAATATGATGGAGTATATTAAATATATATAATATATTTATATGTAGGTCAATTAAAGCTTTTTCTTTACTTTTAAAAATATGGTAATTTATATATTTTATATAAATTAAATATCAATAAGAATATTAAAGAGCATTTCCTATTCGTGCCAGATTTATTTTATAAACTACAAATATTATACAACTGAATTTTATACGAGATGTATACATTTTTATTATATATTTGTAAATCTAGATCAAGTTGCCACTGAAGGTAGTAAAAAACAAGTTCAAATAAAATATACAAATTTTTTTACAAAAAAAAAAAAAAAAATAAAAACACTTTAACAGCTCTTAAACATCAATAAAATTTTAAACCACAGCTCAAAAACAAATTATAATAAAAATCAGATATTAATAATCGTGCCAGATTTATTTTTTAAATCACAAATATACGATGTATATCTCGTAGGATTAGCTAAAGGTTTTTTTTTTTAATGTATTTGCATATTCAGTTTATTTACAAGTTACATTTAACAAAAATCAGATGCCAATTCAATTAAGGGCATTCCCTAGTCGTGCCAGATTTATTTCTTAAATCACAAATATACAAAAGAATTTTTTTCGATATATATCTCGTCAGATTAGCCTTACTTGTATTAGATATTTGTTGATTTACATGTTGACTTAAGCTCTCTCTCAAAAAGGTTTCTTGACTAGCTGCCTTCGCCACATGAGTTGTCAAATAAGTTATGCAAATATTCCAATTGCTTTGAATGAGACAGAGACAAATCAGCTTGTGGCCAAGTCGATGGGCAATCAAAGAATACTTGGCAAAGGTAAGCGCTGCAGATGGCTCATAATTAAGCTCAGTTATGGCCAATTAAACTGCTGAACAAGTCTGTATATATGGTCGATAGACCAAAGTCTATTTACATTTTCTTGGACCACTTTTATTTTATTTATTGTGTTTGGTTGCTTTTGTGTGTGTGAACCGTATTGAGTTCTTTTAAATAAACCGCTTTTAATGAAGCCAGCCATAAGCAGATTTGTGGCTTAGAATATTTGGCCAGGGCCAAATGAGGCCGAGGGTGTCCTCGGAGTCCAACTGGAGCTCCCGATTTACGACAATGGCACCAAAATGGTAAATTACGTTGATGCCATTTTCTTCTTTTTTTTTGTGCTGTTCTCTTGTGCTTATTCAAATGTGAGGACTCGTAATGTTGCAATCCGATTTGGGGGCATCTTATGATGAGCTTAGCGGCAGGAGGAATACGCGAATTTATAATGATATGAATATCAAATTGGCAGGACTTTGTCTCTGCTGCCATCTAATCAAATCAAGTCTAATGATGTCTGATTGAGTTTTGCCCACCTCTCTATCTCTCTCTCTCTCTCTCTCTCTCTCTCTCTTTTTAGTGAGCCATGGAACAATTCGAACAGTTGTTGACGTGCTGCGTGTGCCTGGACAGGTATCGCATACCGAAGCTGCTACCATGTCAGCACTCCTTCTGCATGGAGCCCTGCATGGAGGGCCTGGTCGACTATGTGCGACGTCAGGTAAGATTACTTGTCGCATGTACCCAAAAGCCCATAAATCATAATCACAGTCAATGCATAAGCCAAGTGTGTGTGCACGTGTGTGTGTCTAACGTAATGTTGTTGAATACGGCGTATTTATTTAGCGACTACGTCACATGCCAAAAGCTGCTTAATAAATCGCTCGGCAAAAGCCCCACAAAAAAAAAAAATCGCATCGGGGGAAATGAAAACAACATTTTGTGTGTCCAAAGGCAACTCAGCATTGTGGAAATGAGTTGAGTTTTCTTTTTTGTTTTTCTTCAACGTAATTTCTTTTTTCTTTTTTCTTATAAATTTCTCTTGTTGCTTGCGGCGCATTTACGTCGATTTTTGCTGTTTTCTTTATTTTATTTTTTTTTTGCGTTGGCTGCTGTTGAAAAATTATAAAATTTACATATACAGTAGGCATACCTATCTATAGACGTGTATATATAATGAATATGTGTCTACTGCACTACTTATAGACGCCTACAATGTGTGTGTGTGTGTGTGTGCGTATATTTATAATTTTTGTTTTTGGCCTTACGCCAGCGCCACGCAAATAATTGGTAGGCATGACCATTGTATGCCATACACTGCTGGCCAAATAGGCGTGTTGCCAAAAACGTTCAACCAACTACCAATAACTGTCTTGTATAAGCCAGGCCCTAAGGATTTGCCAACACTTTTTGGCCAGGCCACGAAAACAGCAGAGACAGAAATTAAAAAAAAAAACTTGCTCAAGATGCCTGCACTGAAAATTTTCTGAAAAATCTATGAAGGTTTTTAAAGCAAGTTACAAAATTGATATATCATATAAACAATATATAGAAAGAGTTGTTTGTTGGACTTGTAATTGGATTTACTTACGTCTGATTGCACTTGCAGGTCAAATGCCCCGAATGCCGTGCCGAACATCGTATACCCTACAATGGGGTGCAGGCCTTTCCCACCAATGTCACACTGCAACGTTTTCTGGAGCTGCACATCGAAATCACCGGCGAACTGCCCGATCCCACCTCAGGTAAGTTTAGACACCCCATCCTACATCTAAACCCCCCTGGGCGAAAATGAGTTTTCCATTGACACGGACAAAACAAAGCGTTTTTATTGAAAATTTCTGTTTATTGCTTCGCATAACTGTAACGCATATCCGATGTCTGTCCGGCTCATTTCTTTTGTCCGTCTGTCCATTCAATTGCAAATTAAAATTGCTGTGCAAAATTGCAATTTATTATTTGCTGTGCATTTCAGATTAGTTTTCAAAACAAAACAAAAATTTTTAATATATATCCGTTTGTAAAATGATTCTGTGAACTTTTAATAATTTAGCTAGTCAAATTAAAATGGCAAAAATGCTGTTCATAAATTGTGTGCTGTGTCCAACTTTAATTAAATTTTTTCTCAAAAAACACACACACAAAGCGAATATAAAAAGCAAATGCCATGGAAATAATATTTGGTTTCCAATTAAAAATCAAGCGTTTTGTGTATTTTACAAACCTCCTCCTTTGCTGACAGCAATTAAAACTAAGCAAAAGTAAATTGATTTTGGGTAGATTTTTTGTTTGTTGATTTTTTTTGTTGCTTTTTTTAAATGATTTGCATTGTGGCCATATTGCGGGATCAGGTTGTAACCATGACTATGCAAATAACTTGAAACTTGATAGTCACAGCAAATTGCAAACGACAATCAGAACAAACGACAAACGACAAAGAGACAGACAGACAGACAACCGACACTCATCAGCAAATGCAAATAAGTGTTGAAAGAAAGTGCTATGAGTATTATGAGTGCCATGAGTATATTCCACTTTGCTGCAATCAGCATCAGGCAGCAGCAGTTAATAAGCAGACAGAGCTTCGAGTATTTTTGACAATTTTCAACAATTTTTCACAATTGCTATGCAAATGTGTGTGCTTGAAGTAGTAGTAAAGAGACAAAGGGCAAAAGTTGCTCCTTCGGATTTCTTTTTTTTTTTTTTGGGTAAATCTTCAGAAGCCGCGCTGTTATGGATAACTGGATGCCATGATACAAGGACTCGCAATCGCATGTAGTATTTGCAAATTCACTTTTCCATATGATTACACAAGAAAATACAGTCAAGCCAGGATAACCTACTATCTTTTGCATGGGTGGGGTCGTTCAGATTGGCGAGTTCATCAGCGGGGCAAGGTTGCCAGCAATTGATGCAGAAAAGTTTACTTTCCTCGTGACTGTGACTGCGACTGCCATTGTGACTGCGGGACACTGGGACACTGTGAAATGTTTGCATTGTTGGCTCAGCTCGTTATTTGCATTTTGCATGGCTGAGACATCGACAGGATGCAGGCTGCCAGCCTGCCAACGACACATAAACATCGAGAACACATAGAACAGAGAGCGGCGCTTAGGTGCAGTTGATTTCCAGCATTTGGCGACACTCTTGAAATCGCATTAGTAGCAAGCAGCATTCCGACCCTCCTCCCCCCCGCATGTTATGCGCTTTTAAGTGCAATCGCCGTCTTGATACAAAAAACGTAGTTGCTGCCTTGTTGCTGCCAACAACAGTGCAAATTGATGGGCTGCTGCAACTTGGCATTTGATTGCCGATTTTAACAACTGGCTGTGGATGCTTCACATTGTTTCTGTGTGTTTTCTTCTTCTTTTTTTGGTTGGCAAAAATTCGACAATGCTAAACAAGTTGAAAGGGTGTCCAATTTGATCGAACGTGCCTTGAAACAAGTGGAATTTACAATTGTTAAACACTTGCAATTGCTGATTTTGACATGAAACGTTTTGGAATTGGTATTTGGATGCCCTACGCTCAACTTGAGCAGCCTGTTAACACAAGAAACGTTTTGGAATTGGAATTCGGATTCAAATTCAACCAATTCAACCAAATCTAAACAAGTTGAAATGGTATCCAAATAAACACTTGTTTTTGACAAGGAACGTTTTGGAATTGGAATTTGGATACCCTACACTTAATGGAAACGTTTTGTAATTTAAATTCGATTTAAAATTTAACCAATTTATGTTTCGTTCCGTTTGAACCAGGTCAAATTATGGAACGCTGCGGCGTTTGCTCCGAGAAGGCGTATTTGTCCCACTGTGCGCACTGCGAGAAAAAGATCTGCGAGGACTGCAAAAGCGCACACATGGACATCCTGCGACGCGAGATAACCCGCTTCAACTCACAGGTGAGCACGACTCTCCCACCAATTACAGGGTAGTCTGAGTCTTCCTCTTTCCCTTCCCCTTCCTCGTGCATTCACAGATTCGCCGCAGTTTGCATCGACTGCAGGACTCGTTGGCCATCATCGAGAAGAATACGCTGAGCTTGCAGACGAACGCGATCAGCGTGACGGAGGAGATCGATGAGATCTATCGTCGCATTACGAAGGCCATCAAGGACAGATCGGACGGACTGAAGGGGGAAATTGATCGGTATCTGGCGGTGGAGCTGCGCAACCTGACCACGCTCAAGGAGAACCTCGACCTGGAGATCACGAACATCAGCAGCAACTGCGACATCGTGGACAAGTACATGAACGAGACCGTCGAGTGGGACGACTGCGAGCTGATGGACACCAAGGAGATCTTCCTGAAGACCGTCGAGTTCCTGCGCCACTTCGAGTACGAGAACAACGACTACAGTCGACGCGTCCGCTTCCTCGTCTCCATCGATCCCAACCAGCTGGTGATGAATCTGGCCACGTTCGGTGACCTGAACATTGCGCCCCACTCGACGCCGAGCGGCTCGGTGAGCAGCTCCCATCTGGCGCCGCCGAGCGCGCTCCAGCCGGGCCTGATGCGCTCCAAGAGCGATCATCGCCTGGCGACGCAGTTCCGCCAGCAGGAGGAGCGCGGCGGCTACAACGATGAGCCGGTGCTCGGCGGCCGCAAGTTCGGCGAGCGGCCCCAGCGCAGCGCCAACAACAACAACAACAGCTATGGGGACAACGGACGCTACGGACGCTCGGAGTACGGAGACTACGACAACGATTACGAAACGGAGCCGACGGGTCGGGCGGGCAAATCGTCGCGGTTCCGATCGCGGTTCGTGCGCTCGCATCAGAACGAGGACTCGGACAGCGAGCAGCAGCAGCAGCAGCGCCAGCAAGAGCTCGACAAGCGCAAGGATCGCGTCCTGGACAGCGAGGACGTCTCACGCGGCCAGCTGAGCGGCATCATACGACTGAGCGACTGTTCGCGCGTCGTCCAGCGCCTGGCCGACATTGGCAAGGAGAAGAAGGAGAAGAAATCGGACGCGGCGGTCGCCGCCCAGGCGGCCGTTCAGGCCGCCATCCAGGCCCAGAAGGCGGCCATGCAGCGCCAGCAGCAGAAGAGCCAACAGCCGGCGACAGCAGCGCCTGACGAGGACGAGCTGGCGCGCCAGAAGCGCAAGAACACCACGGCCGGCGGAGGCGGAGCAGCCACCTCCGGCGAGACGAGCAGCGAGCAGCGACCGAACACGGAGCGGGTGACGGCGCTGAAGCGGGGCGGACAGGGCGGCAGCGAGGACAGCGACAGCAGCAGCGCCAATCAAACGGCGGCGGTGGCGGCATCTCCAGTGCGTACAGCGACGGCGACAGCGCGAGCCGAGGTAAGTGTGAATGAGCCAAATGAAGAAGAAGTCGAAGTGGGCGTGGCCAGTGACAGCAGTGGCAGCAGCGAGACTGAGAGCGAGGCAGAGGCAGAAAGGGAGGAGCAACAAGATCAGGCTGAGGATCGAGTGGATAACGATTCCAGTTCCGAGTACGAATACGAAGAGGTGACAGCCAGTGAGAGTGAGGAGAGTGAGGGGGAGGGGGAGGGTGAGGGGGAGGGGGAGACGGGCAGGGTTGGGGCAGGAGAGAGCGTAGCGCCAGTGATAAATGTGGTGCCGCCAGAGAATGAGCTGGCGGACAAGGCGACCAAAGAGGAGAACAAAGAGCTGATCAGCGATGGGCACAAGGAGCAACAAGAGGCAGCTGCTGAGAGCACAGAGGAGGAGGAAGAGGAAGAGGATGAGTCCGCAGCCGAGACAGCTGCTGAGCCAGAAGAGGAGGAAGATGACGAGGAGGAGGAAGATGACGCGGAGGAGGAAGATGATTATGAAACGGATGATGATCAGGCCGAGGATTAGATCAGAGTCGAGGCTGCCACTGTGTCGCTGTTTTATTTTGTTGCTATTTTTGGGGAACTGCACAGTATTCTGTTCTTAATATTACGTATACGCCATGTTTGCCAAGTGTTTGTTTGTCCAAACTCTTCTTTATTTGTGTTCACTGTTCACACTTTGCCCCGCTCCGTAAGTCTGTTACCAGAAAAAATAAGAAAACAAAAAACAAAACCAACAAAACTTACTTACTGTTAACCGTTAACTATTTACCTGTTACCTTTTTTACCTGTTTACCTTTGACCTTTACGCTAACAAAATGCCAAACCGAATTGTTCCTTTATGTTTCATTTTTTTTTTCTTTCTGTTTTATGTGTTAAGCTAAGTTTCATTTATTTATTTGATTTCATTCACGTTTCTGTCTTGTGAGCGCCTTTCATTTTAATGCTGTTTTGGGTCCAACCTTTTCAACAATCAACTCCTAATCGACTAATGTGCACAAAAAAAAAAAAAAACAATATAAATATATTTAAAAAAAGCTTACCGCATACACTTACAAAATCTATTAAATTTTAAATATTTGTTAGGAAAAGTTTCGACCCAAGGCAGGGACATCAGAAATTATGAATTGTACAAATTGATTTCGTAGTAATTTAACATCTATTACCTTGTCGTTTAATGCTTAGTTAGAGACTGCAACAAAAAAAAAAGAGTTACAAATAAAACACAATTTTATGTGAAACCAACAAAATACAAAAAAAAAACACTCGAGTATATTTTGCATTTTTCTCTCTCTCTCTCTTTTTTTATATCTTCCTTTATTTTGTTTGCAAGTGGACAAACGATGTGGTAGTGATGTTAATTTGCTTAAACCTTACTAAATACCTCTATTCGATTTTGGCCGGCCACAAAGAAACAGCTAAATAAACCTCGAAAAACCGCCAAAACGAACAAATTACATTTCTCCTGCTATTTGTTCTATTTTATTTTATTTATTTTTTTTTTTTTTAATTTGGATATTTATTATTTTGCGTTTTTCATTCTCACAAAATTTCTGATGTCCGTTGTATATATTAGCTGTTGTGTGCGTGTGTGTGTGTGTGTGGATATTCCATCTTGTTGTTGTACCCAAGTTCAATGGGAAGCATTTCAATCATGACTGTCAGCGTAGCTGCTTCCGTCAGTTTAACAACGTATTCATTTTCCGTTGCGTGTGCGTGTGCGTGTGTGTGTGTGTGCGTGTGTGTGACATATGCGCACTCGCTGCATATTTGTCTTGTTTTGTTATCAACTATTTTTGGCATTTTTTTGTGCACACACAAATATGAAAAAGGTCGCTCGATACATTTCGGAAATGTGCTCGAAACAAAAAATTGTAATCAATTTTATTTTCTCTTTAAAATGTTTCGAGCTGCCTTCGCAAGCGCCAATAAAAAATGGAATCAGAAAAAATCAGAAAATTGGTTAACTATGACAGTCGTTTGTGCCTGCGTTTGACATTCACTACTCGCCTAGTTCTCGGTCCAGCCCATCATTAGCCACCTCCTCCATCCACGCATCGTTGTCAGTTGCACTTGTCCATATATCCATCCATATGCATATCGATATCTTTCTCTCTACTTTGCATTTCGTTTCGTTTGCTCGCTTGCAACCCAAACAACAACAACAACGAATACAACAAACAACTAACAGGCTGACAGCGCCACAGACTCTGATGCAACTCCCACTCCTACCCAACAGTCCAAGCCGGCAGTATCCGCCCAGGTGGCCGCCGTGAAGAAGACCCAGCGTTCCGGCAGCAGCGACAGCAGCGCCTCCACCGAAAGCTCGGCGAGCTCAGCGGCCGCAGCAGCAGCAGCTGCCGCAAATGCAGCACCAAGTGGCAGCAACTCGCAGCAAAAGGCGGCAAGCACAGCGCGCTACTCGAGCGCCAGGGAAGCGACGGTGGCAGCAACGGCCACGCCCGAGAAGAAGCCCTTTGTGAGCCGCTTCCTGCCGCAGCACAGCAATCCGAGCAGCACAAATGGGGCCGCGGACAAGAAGAAGGCCGAGTCAGAGTCGAGCAGCGAGGAGGAGACCAGCTCGGAGTCCGAGTCCGAGTCGGAGGCGGAGAGCAAGCCGAAGACGAGCGCCGCAGGCAGCAGCAGCAGCGCCGCCAAATCGACGCCGAGCAGCGCGGCCAGCTCCACAACGACGGCGGCGTCGGCGGGCGGCAGCTCCTACCGGGATCGCCTCGAGGCGAGACGCGCCTCGCGCGACGAAACCGCCGCCACGACGCGCAGCAGCTATGCCACGCCCAACTCGACGAGCAGCGGCTACGGCGGCAGCGGCAGCAGCAGCAACAGCTCGCCGCGGACACGCCCCGTCCCAGCCGCCCATCATCTAAACGACGCCGAGGACCGCTACGGCAGCGGCAGCGGCAGCAGCAGGTATTTCCATCCGAATTTCCAAATAGATTTCATAGATACTATCTACTAATATTGGCATGCAACTAACGTGTTATTTTTGCGATTGATTTTGGCATTTAATTAACACACACACACACACACACTGAACAATGATATCTGAGCATGATAAAATAAATGAGTTGTCATGCGCTTTTTTTTTTGTGCCTTTTTGGATATATAAAATCGAAGGCTTTTTGGGCTATAGGCCTTTAAAATATGTACATATTTTCCGATCAGGTTTTGGGCTGAGCTTAATTGAAATTTGATAACAATAGATATAACTTTAGACTGTGAGTTTTTTCTGTTTCTGATTAATATATTTTCAATTTAACATCATTTAAACCCAACAATTTTTTAAGCTATATTTATGATGAAATTGAAAATATGAAGACTATAACTTATCAATCTTTTACAGAAACCTTAAAATACGAAAGAAATAATAAACTGACGAAAGTGTTGTTAATTTATTATAGGTTTAGTTTAGTTTCAAAATTAGATAAATTTAGTAAAGGCAATCAGTAATTAAATACCATTTATTTTTAATCGTCTGTCAGGGTTGTAAATATTCGACAGTTTATTTTTGTTTTGTGTTTTTTTAATCAGTTGCATAAATCAAATTAAAGCCTGCACATAATAACACAGTGCGTATAATTAATTTAAATATTTAATTAGTTACTGCAGAGACTTGTACGCACACATACACACACAAACACTCGCTCGCCTTTATTCAATAATAAAATAACTAAACAATTGTGATGAAATTGATATGCACAATAAATTTAATTGATTTATATTCGTGTTGCAAATTATATAGAATATTTAATGTTGTTATTATATATACATCTATTTGAATTTGTGTGTGCTTGTTATGTATATGTGATTTCTCTCTGCTGCAGCTTTGTACAACTGCGTAACATTGGCATTAGCATCGCAGTGGCTATTTTATTGCTCATACGCCTCGTGTGGCGTCTAATTGTCAAGTTCATAACCTTTACATAAAAGTCGCCAGCAGCCAGCTCTAGGTAAAAAATGCGCCAAAAAAAACAAAAAATACCCCCCTCTCTCTCTCTCTCTCTCTTATTTAGTACATGTATCTCTGACTGTATCTCTGTATTTGTATCTGTATCTGTGTTCGTCTTTGCAGCGCACTGCCATTTAGCATACCGTACATAAGTAGACCCTACCGGGCACGCTACCGAAAGCGACTTGCGGATGTTTTGCGTGAAATTCAATAATACCCCTAGATGCAGATGCATACCTGAAACTTTTCTCCTTTTGTGTTGTTGTTGTGTCCTGTTAAATTAAATGTGCAACTGCATTCATAAATTGTATTTCCTTTGTGTTCACTGTACAGTCAACCACCATTTCAAAAATCATTCCACAGTTAGCCATTCATTAAAAGCATTTTGCAGTTCACTAACGAGAAAACATGCCTCAGACAAATTTACACAAGTTGGCTTTTTACTGAGTTTTTGGCCTTTGTCTTGTCATCAGTCCAAACAAGTCAAACAATGACAATTTTCTAACTGCCTCAAAGGCTAAAAAGCTAAAAAGCGAAAAAGCTTAACCCATGCGAACTCTCAAATTATATCAATTGTGATGTAAATACATTTTGTAAATAATTCTATTCTATTTATATGATTTTTAAAATATTCGCAGCTAAGATTTATTTAAAATTGAATGAAATTATTTACATTCAAACTGTTTTAAAGGAATCGCAACCGCAACCTTTTCTTGCCACCTCCTAACCAGTTAAATAGAATAATAATATCTCAGATTTATATTTCTGTGCAAGAGAATGTTGTCTAAATGTCAAACGTGCATTCAGACTGTGCCTCATTATGGCTGAGTTGACATCAAGGGGTTAAAGAGGGACAGAGGCAACTAGAACTTAGAAATAAGTTGACGCACATGCCGCTTGCTTGCTGCTGCCAGTGGCTGGTGGTGGTTGTTGAAAGGAGCCACTCAGTGGCTGGAAAGCAGTTTCAATTCAATTCACAGCCATTTTCAATGACCTTTTGTATTTGGGGCCACACACACACACACACACACACACACAGACACACAACCTTCAAGAAGGGTTCAATGTACCAGGCACTAAACGAACTGATGTCGTTGTCATTGTTTGGGGCACATTCTGTAATTTCCTTTATTGACAATAATATTGAATCCTTTGGTCAGCTTCGAGTGCGCACATTTTACGTAATGTGATTAAAAGTTGAAGCCAGATATGCCCGAACCAACAATTAAAGCACTTGTAATTGCCACGGCAAAATAAATAAAACAGATACGTACTATTCAACCATTGTTTCAACACGATATATTTATATTTATGAAAGACTAACACCTTTTTTTTAACTGCCTTGCGCGTTTCATTTATGCTTTGATTGCTCGTGCATCACTTTTACCCAGTTCTTTGTTTTCATACTCGATTACGGAGTGAATACAGTATATTGTGTTTCTTCATATTTCAAGCACCCATAACTTTGCCAAAAGTAAACCGATTTTCATGTTTGAGGGCAATTTGATCATGATTTGTCCTACAGATTGATTCTACATTTAAAATATTTTTATTTTTGAAAAACATTTTTTTGAGTATTTTTGGTAAAAAAAAAAGCATGTACTCCCCCCTTGTTGATTTTCCAAAAATTTTTTTTTTTTAAATTTAGAATTGCGAATTTTTGTTTTAAATCGATTGTATTGGTCTCAATTAGCTCAAAAAACAACATTAAAAGTGAGTTTTTGGTAAGAAATCATGCCAAAATTTACAAAAATTTTCACATGTAAGGATCTCGGATCCCATAGCTCCCATACATGAAACCCCCATAACTTTGTCAAAAATAAACCGATTTTCACATTTGATGGCATTTTGGTCATGATTTGTGATATAAATTGATTCCACATTAAAAATATTTCCATTATCAAAAAAAAATTTTTTTTCGAATTTTTTTTCAAAATTTAAAATTGCGAATTTTTGTTTTTAATCGATTGTATTGGTCTTGATTAGCATAAAAAACAACATTAAAAGTCATTTTGGGAGGGTCAATTTTTTGGTCAAAAATCATGCTAAAATTTACAAAAATTTTGACATGTAAGGATCTCGGATCCCATAGCTCCCATACATGAAACCCCCATAACTTTGTCAAAAATGAACCGATTTTCACGTTTGATGGCATTTTG
>SCDY01001082.1:0-37569 GCA_004143825.1 Drosophila micromelanica
TAATGACCAAAATGATAACAAACATGAAAATCGGTTAATTTTTGACGAAGTTGTGCGAGTTTGAAATATGAGAGCCACCGATCTGAGAACTTTACAAGTCAAATTTTTTGGCAATTTTGGCATGATTTTGGATGAAAAATTTTACCCCCTCAAAATCACTTTTAATTTTGTTTTTTATACTAATTATGACAATTACAATCGATTAAAAACAATAATTCAAAATTTTAAATTTTGAAAAAAATGTTTTTTTGAAAATTCATAAGGGGGGAGTACATGATTTTTGACCAAAAAAATGAAAAAAAAATTTATTTTTAAAAATGCATAAATTTTGAATGTAGATTCAAAGTAGAGGCAAAATAATGACCAAAATGACAACAAACATGAAAATCGGTTAATTTTTGACGAAGTTGTGAGAGTTTGAAATATGGGAGCCACCGATCTGAGAACTTTTCATGTCAAATTTTTTGTCAATTCTGACGAAAAATTTGATCCCCTCAAAATCACTTTTAATGTGGTTTTTGATGCTAAATGACAACCACAATCGATAAAAAATATTAATAAGGTCAGTTAGTACACGAAACAAATACCAACAAGAAATATTTTAAGACATATATTTAAAATGCAGAATAAAGCTAGAGGACGAACCAGTATACTCTTTTTTTGTAACAATAGGAAAGCAATATCTTTCTTAGTTTATTAATTTCTAACATTTTGCCTTTTTTGCAGGCGGAGAATCCGAAGTATCGCGGTCCGCGTCTCTGCGCGATGCGCATACAGCAGAACGGGCAGAGCAACATCCTGCTGGACAATCTGGAGTCGATTGAGACGCATGTGCCGGTGATTTACAAGCGACGCGAGCGCCTGCTGGACGAGGAGCTCAACGATGGCAAGGACATCATCACCTCGAAGGAGAGCAATGCGGCGGCCGCCGTTGAGGCCTGGCAGGCATCGGCCATGCCGCACGAGAATGTGGCGCTGCAGCCGGTGCTGGAGCCGCAGGTGGAGCTAAAAGAGACTGAAAAGAGCGTCCAAGTGGACAGCAATGCGGCAGCCATTCCAACGGAAACGGGCGCCGCAACAGCCGCCGCAGATGCAATCCCTGCTGCAGTTGCGTCGCCTGCTGCAGTTGCCGCTGCCGCCGTCGGTTCGCCGAAGCACTCGGCGAATTCGAGCTCGCTGAGCGAGGCCATCGATTACCAGGAGAGCGTGCTGCTGCGTCGCCAGCAGCTGAATCGGGTGGCCGAGTGGGTGCAGCACAATACGCAGCAGTTGGAGCAGCGGGCGCTGCAGCAGCCGCCACAGCAGCTGCCCAGCGATTCCAATTCGGGCACGGAACGGCAGTCCTCCTATTCGACGCTGGATCGCATGGACTCCATATCCATTGAGAAGCTGAGCATGGACTCCGGCTACAAGACAACGCCACAGCAGCTGACCAATGGGTATGCGGATGCGGGCAAATCCACGGAGGATTCGTTGTCCCCGAAGACGGACATCACCAGCAATTCGCTGCCGGAAGCGGTGTCGGCGCCCGGCGCCGTCAAGGTGGTGACCAAAAAGGCGGAGCTCTGCACCACCTACTATCGGCGCACCACCCGATCCGGACTGCCGGTGGCGTACACCACAACCACAACGACGTTGACGGGCGCTGCTGGCGCCGCCGCCGATTCGCAGGGCTGCTCCTCGTCCGGTTCGCCGTCGCTGCTGCTGAGCCCCGAACAGCCCACTTGTGATATACTCAACTATAAATACTATCCCAATGATACGGACAAGACGCGCTCCGTGCAGGCGGAGCTGCACACGACCACCCAGCACGTGGACATCGCCCAGATGGAGTACAATGTGAAGCAGTTTCTGCTCAAGCAGAACGAATGGTCGATGCGCGCCGAGGCAGCGACTGGCGGAGCCGGAACCGTTGTTGGCGGAACAGGAGTTGGCGCCGGGCAACGTGTGATGCGTCAGACGCGTCTGCTCGGACCCGGCGTGGGTGAACGCGTACGCATGGCCACGCCCGGAGGCGCTGTGGCAGCCACGCCCAGTGTCCTAGCGCCGCACAGAACTGAAACGAATTTATAAGCGAGAGGAGCAGCGAAAAAAAGAGAGAGCAAAGTAATCGATCAGCAGGAGAAACCAAATTGTATTCTAGTTAAGCGCATGAAACTAACCGGAAGCAATGCTTAAAAGCATATTTAAGTTAATGAGTACCATATATGCTAGTAAATGTACGATATACTATATATAAGAGTACATATAAATAAATACATATGTAATACTTAAAACTACATCTAAGCTAGCACAGAAGCTTCAGAGTTGCGCTTGTAATGCAGCTTAAGGGCCAGCATGGCGTTGGCATATAATGATTATTCACATATTCAAATATATATACTTTTATATGCTCAGCGAAAAAGTCACCTGCAAATGTTACCTAAATTCATCCAAGTTTGAAATTAAAATTTTCAAAATTTAAAAAATTGTATTTGGAGAAATTGTAATTTATTAAATACAAGGCTTAAAAAATTACGTACTTCCTTTAAGAACTTTTAACGCTTATTTTAAGGTTAAAATTCTGCTTTTAATACTGTTGTATTTAAGCATTTTTCATCAAGAATTATTTATACTTATTTTTAAGCATGAGCGATATATTATACTTGAAATTTGCGCTTATTTCAAGAAACTAAATTCTTGCTTAAGTATTTGTATTGAATTCAGAACAAGAACTTAAATTCTTGCGATGGTTTTAGCTAATTCAATAATTTTTTTAGATGTTTGCATTTATGAAATAGTTTATTTAATTCAAGAATTACTCAATTGATCTTAAAATGTTTCAAAGAAACCTTATTCAATTATGTCCTTGCTTGAATTTTACGCTTATTTCATATATATGACTTTTAAATGTATTTGTACTTAAAACAAGTTTTTCTTATATTTTTGTTGTACTTTTTTTGTGATATGAAATGTTTATTTAAAATGATGAACTCTTGAATAATTTGAAATTGAGTTAAACTAAGTTTTAAATTTACCTTTTATATTACAAAATAAAATGTTTGTATATTATTTCACCTTTACTTACTGACATTCTAATATATAATTTAGATCGCCTTTTTCTCTGAGTGTACTCCCATTTCATAACCCACACTTCTCAAGTCTTCCTTCTGCTGTATAAACTGTATAAACTAAACTGTAAAGCAAGCTTTCTATATTATTTAACTTTTTTACATTTAAATCCAATGTGTGTCTTCCTTTCCCGACTCTCTCTCATCTCTAGCACCTTCAGCCGCCCAACGCCATGTTTTCCCAGCTAGTCCAAAAAAAAATAACAAAAATACATATAGTATATATATATATTTAAATGCATATGATTATTCCATATGATATTCAAATTTCGCATTACCTTTTGGTGTCTGCATGTTAATCAATCCATTTAATATACATCTATACATAAATATATATATCTGCATAGGCTATAACGATAACGATAACGATAAAAAGATATTATGCTAAATCGATTGATATGTATTTGATAAGCGCATTATATTTTCTAGATTCCAATTGTGCAATATTTGTTATTAGCGAGAAACCTAAAAAGGGAGAAAAAAAAACCAAAAACTAAAAAAAACGTAACGAAGTAAATTTTTATTTTTATAAAATGCGACCAATGAAAACCGAAGCAACAAAAAAAAAAAAAGAAAACACACGACGCGAGAAAACTTATTCGAGAGTTCTATATTAAGTTGAAATAATGAAATTTGAAATGGAAAAACAAAAGCCTCCAAGAACCTGCCTAATGTAAGCTTCTACGATATAGCAGCCGCTCTATAACTAACCTATATACAAGTGTACTGTACCTTCTTAGTAAAAATTTGCAGCAACTGTACTCATTCCTGCCCATTAGATGACCTTCATAACAAACACACACCTATATATTCACGATCAAACATACGATATTTATGTAGCAGAAAAAAACATGATTGTAATCTTCAGCCAACTATTTGCTATATATATATAAACATATATAGATATACGTATCTGAACAGACATATGAAACACACAGACACATTAATACATATATGTCGCATCGAAATCATATTAAACCTTATACCCGACCCACATCAAAATACTTTCGAAAGGCTTCAAATTATCTACCGAGAACGTTTTCTATATATACACGCATAATCCCAGCCATATTTAAATCAAAATTAAATGCCTATTTACTCGTCTATTTACATACATACATAACATGCAATACATACATATAACTCGATATACATGCATATATATATTAATTAAACACTGTATACACTGAGCGAAATGCTAAATGAGAAACGCTTTAATACTGTTATGTTTGGCCTAATTCTAAACGTTTAATTAGATACAAATTCTCGTATAAACCAAAGCCTATTACTACTTAATGAACCGCTTATATAACTGAACTATTGTTAAGATTCCAGCCACATCATTTTGACCAGTGTAGCCTATCATTATAAAACATTTAACAAAACGGAATGCAGCTAAGTTCGCCAATCAAAAAAAACTAAATGAAAAGCAAATGCTAAAAAAACAAAGACTTAAAAAAAAACAAAACACAATCAAAACTAACATATTCAGAACATCCACATCAAATCATAACTACACAAAAAAAAATAATAATAATAATAATTTAAAAAAAATAACTACTCGAAAGCACCTCACAAACTATTTAAACTAAACTCTTTGCTCCCCTCAATTAACACTCATTTAACTCTCTGCTCAAAGGGGTATAAAAAAAGTAAAAATAAAATCAAACACCCAAATCAGTTTATTTTAAATAGCAATAGAACACTGCCCTCCCCCTGCCCCGCACCCTCATCCACAGTCACCTCATTAAGCTGTGCATTTAACTTTAAGTAGAATTATTTCAACAAATTTCCAAGCTCAAAGAACTTTTTGAAGGCAGCTTACGTGTAAAATTACAATTATTAGCAAAAAAAAAAAACAAAAATATAAATAAAATGAAATGGAATTTCAATAAAACTAAAAAAAACAAATTTAGCGCAAACATTTGGACATAAGTTTTCTCCCCCCATCCCCCATCCAGCTGCATAACTAACTGATGTATTTAGTTGTAAGCGTTTTTTGCCAAGTTTTCATTTTCCCCAATTAGCATTATATGAGTGTACATTTTTGCGCCTAGTTTGATATAACAATTTTTGAGCTATCGAACCACCTTAATGTGTAACAACAACTAAAACAACCGAAACAAATTAAATAAATATGAAATAATTTTTTGACAAAACACAGATACAAATCTTTTCTCTTACCAAAAAAAATTGTTGGGATTTACATCAGCTTGATTGAGTGAATGTTTACCTGGCTTAACAGGTAGCCGACGTTGAGGTAACTCCGCAGATTAGTTCGCCGAACCAATTAAGTTGACATTAGTGAAGTTCCCTCAGGTACAATTTCCCGGAAAATTCTAAAAAATTGCAAAATTAATAAGAAAATATTGCAGCTTTAAACTAACATTATAAAGACTGATTTCACATATTTTGAGAACTGCTTCAAATAAAGTCTAAAGTCTTTTATTGACAGTTTAAAAAAGAAAAAATATTTATATTCCACTTTGATGACATTTTGAAACCATGTCATTCTAGACATATTCTACATTTATAATAGATGAAATATTTAAACTAATTTGTTTTTAATTTTTGGGGATAAAAAATAAACCAATGTCTGCCGTCTGTTGCTGTCCGTCCGTAAATTGTTATTAAAGATAAATGACTTAAAACTTGGCATATATTTTTGTATATACCTGCATCAGATAGTGTTAAGATTTTTTGATTAGGGGATTGGGGAAATCGGAAATCTATATCTTTTTCACGTTTTCATTATCTATTCATTCTTAATAATCCATTAAAATTTTGTTCAATATTTATTTGGCGCCCTGATAAAAAGTTTCAGTTCCAATCGAAGAAACTCCCATTAAAATAAATAGACAATTCTCAATTTTATGTTTTATTTTTAATGTATTTTGTGTTTGTTCGTTTGTGTTTTTATTAAACATAAATTCCTGCGAAAATGAAATAAATAATTTGTTGCATGCACTTAAACGACTACGCGAAAGTTTTTCTCTCTGTATCTGTGTGTGTGTGTGTGTTTGAGTGTGAGCATGTATGTGTGCGATCAAAAAATGGCGACAAAATGGCTTCAGTCAAGGCGACTTCTCTGCTCCAAAAGTGGGAGCAGATGGAGATGCAAAAAAGATAGCTTAGAGAGCAACGGCATCAGCATTAGCATCAGCATCAGCATCAGCGACGGCCGCTGGCTGCGATTCGGCCTCAGCCGAGGTGGGGGCAGGATCGGCGGCAGGATCGGGCGCCGATTCGGCACCGGCATCGTCATTGACCAGGATCACCTCGTTGGCGGGCACCGCCTCCTCGAAGGAGTCGTCGATGGCCTCGGCGCTGTTGCGCACCTCGTTCTCCGATTCCGCCGGCTGCTCGCCCAACTCCTCGCCCGTCTCCAGCTTGTCGTCCACATCGGGCTTGTTAACAGCGGCCGCCTCGGTAACGGTGGCAATTGGTGCCGCCGGCGTATTCTGTGGCCGATTGCCGCCCAGGAAATTGATGATGCCCTGCAGCGGACCCTGCTGCTGCTGCTGTTGCTGCTGCTGCTGCTGCTGCTGCTGTTGCGTCGCATTGTTGCCGCCAAACACGTTGTTCACAAACGATTGAATCGGGCCGGGCGGACGAGCTGTGGTCGGCTGTGCGCTCAGCTGCTGCTGTCCCGTTAGGCCGGACAGGGTGTTCTGGAACTGGGTGCCCAGATTGCTGGCAAACTGCTGGATACCCTGGAATGCCTGCGTGGTCGTGTTGACCACAGACTGGGCCGCATTCTGCACCACAGTTTGGGCCGACGTGATGGCCGCGCCGGGATTCAGAAATCCGGGCACAGTTGGCGCTGCCGTCGCCGCAGGATCAGCGAGGACCTGTTGCTGCTGCTGCTGTTGACCCTGGAACTGATTGAGAAACTGGCCAATGGGCGAATTTTGTATCAGCTGCTGCACAAAGTTCTGCTGCGTGGTGCTCTGCTGTGTGGGCGTGGCCTGCGTGGCCTGGCGCAAATGCGGCTGCACTGCATCCTGTTCCTGTTCCAGCGGCTGCTCGACAGCTTCAGTTTTCACAACGGGCTGGGATTCGGCCACAGCTGGCACGGACTCGGGCACAACTGGAACGGAGTCGGGCACAGCTGGAACGGATTCGGGTGCAGTTGGAATGGATTCAGGCACAGCTGGAACGGATTCGGCAATTTTGGGCAGCTCCGTTTTCAGCTCTGGCTCCGACTCTGTCTTAGACTCGGTTTCCGTTGTCTTGGTCACCTGTTCCTCCGCCTGGAGCGGCAATGCCTGCGGCTCCTTGTCTTCGATGATGGTGACGGGTATGTCGAGCGCCTCCTTCGACGGCTGCAGCACTCGACCCTGGCTGCCCACCACCAGGCAGATTAGCACCCAAGCAATTGGCTTCATTTTAAATTGTAAACTGATTTAGGTTTCTTTTTTATTTTATTTAATTTTCCTTTTTTTTTTAATTTCACACACGAGACGAGTTTTCAACGCAAGCGCCTCTCGGCCACAACTGTTGAAGATTTCTTTGGGCTCGGCGCATTTATACACTCGGCGAACGGCGACAGCGACAGCGACGTCGACGTCGACAGCGACCGTGTAAAAGACAGCAACTGAAGAAGACGCCGTCTTGGCCAATTCTTGGCCTGAATGTCATTGAACTGCTGCAGGCAGCAAAAGGGCCCTTTTACACTGGTCCCAAAGGGGCCAAAGCAAAGCGGTTGCAGCACATAATTGGCCAATTCTAAGGAGTCAGTTGGGGGAATGGGGGCGTGGCAACGTGTACATCGTCTAGCAACATGTTCTGAAAATAAAACTGATCAAGGTTACATTTTTATTTTTATTGCACGAGCTAAAGTTAATTAATTGAACGTTTGGACTTTGCGTGGCTTTTTTAGAGCTAAAATTAGAGCTCATTTAATATACTTTGGTAAGAGCTGGGATCAGATTAAAATCTCAAGTTAAGCCAAGAACAAGAAGCGCGTGTTTAATTAATTAAAAAAATGTTAATAAAATCTACTTAATTTGATTTAAAAATAATACTTATTACATCATTTAAATAATTGTTTTTATAATTATTTTTAGTATTATATTATTCTTAGAATTATAATTATTATTTTTATACTATTTTTTAGTAATATTATATTATTTTCAGATTCCTGCAAATTATATTTCATCTCACAAAATATGTTACATTTGAAGGAGAGGACTGCAAACTTCTATACATATAAACATATATATAAATTCTTGGTGAGTTTTAACTGCCGTCTGTCCGTCTCTAATTCTGTCTGATACTATACAAATTATTTTTATAATATATGAATACTTTTTATTATTATTTTTATTTATTTACATATTTTTAATTATTAAAAAATATTATATATATATATATATATATATTATATAATTTTAATTACAGGCAAACCGATATTCTTATTATTATTTTCGGAATTATTATTTAAAAACATATTTCGGACTCTCCGCTATTTTGTATTTTAAATCATTTCTCTATTTTAAATTTAATTTTTATTTAATTATTTATTTTTTACACTGCAATAATTGTGGTCTGTGTTGTTCAAATATTCTTTACATAAATTGAGTTGAGAAAAGTATTCCAATAAACGAAACAGAGAAAACGTTAAAATTATATTTAAATGCCCCACCTTTTAGTGTTATTTATAAAATGCAATAAAGAAACTTTATCGTTTGTGGGTTAGCATAATTTTAAGCTTTAAATTTGAATAACTTCCTTGGAAAAATTAACCGGTTTTATATTCTGAAAAAATTGATATTCCAAAAAGCGTATTGATTTTGATAAGCCAGTTAAATATAAAAACTAAAATAACAAAATAACATATATAACATATATAACAATAACAAAAATATAAATTAGAAAACTATGAAATATTTAACATGTATTTACGTTATTAGAAAACATTTTATAAAATGAAATTTAATTTTTATAAGATTAAAATTAAATCATTCTTCATTTAGCTTAAATTAAATTTGCTGATTTCCAAACCAAGTATCTTTGTTAGGGTATTTAATATGCGACACACAAACACACACTCGCTCTCTTCTTCTTCTTGTTGTTGTTGCTTGCATTAACGATCGTCGATTAATTCTACAACATCTTCAACATTGTCTGCGCTTTGTGTTGCCACGCATTCAACATGCATTTTGTCCCACTATGCAACTGGTTTTGTTCTGTTTTGTTTTTTTTTTGCCTTTTTTTATCGATCGACAAGAGATCTCCATATATTTTCCAGCCACCCACCTCCGCCCACCGCCCGTTTTTCACTCTCGTTCCCTGGGCTTTACAAGAAAGTCTTCGGCTGGTCTTTGGACAGAAAACAAGTTTGTGGCCAACTAAAGTGGCAGAACAACAGAAAACCAGCTCGAACTGCGGCTATTTTTAGATCCAATTAGCTTTGGCTGGCGATGGCGACTGTAGATGGATTCTGATTGGAATCGAAGTTTCAGATGCATTTCAGATGCGTTTTCACCCATTCGAGAGAATCAAAATAATTTTTTATTTTTGATTAGAAATTATGCAAATTGGCCGCGTTTTAGAAATGTGGTTAAATGGGTCAGGCCAGGCACCCAACTTAGAAGTAGAAAATGAAAGCTGTCATGTTTTTCCGGCCACAAAAAAAAAACAACAACAACAACAACAACAACAGCTTAAACTAAGCAAATGTTTTGGCCTGAACTTGACCAAATTGCCGAGTTGGTAACAATGGCAAAAACTGGGCACAATGCCCAATTGCAGAGAACTCGTTTGCGTTGTGGCCCTTTAAAGCCAAACTGGCTAAAAGGGGACGTTGTCGTTGGCCAACAGAGACAGAGCTGAGAGCTGTTTGCCAGCAAAAGGACATTGACATCAACTTTGATTTTTTTTTGTTGTTTTTTTATAGACTTGTTTGATTGTTGCTTGATTGTTGGTTTGTTGCTTGTGTCTTAATTGATTTCCGCAAGGCGCAGAACAAGTTCGAAATTCAATTGCAATAGTCATTAAAATTTATTTTAATGCTTACTTTCGATTTGGCTTTAATATGTATTAGCCTTTAATTGCGTGTGAATCAGCTAAGACACACTTTTACACTCGAATCTCGTCCAAAGCATTATGCAATGCGATTTTGTTATCACACAGCCCACAATTCAATTTTCAGACATCGTCTGACGTATTAGCATACTAAAAAAAACGTAAAAAACAACAACAACAAGGTAAATAAAGTCAAGTTAAGTAAAAAATAATTGGCAACTGAGAAATTAACACTTTGCTCACATATCTGCACCCAAACACGCACCAGCGCCCATGTGGGCGTTTGCCTTTGTTTTATGGGGCGTGGCCGCTGAGCAAACGGTGGCAACTTTCACTTGACCAACGTGCGGTATCGGAATTATAAACAATAAACAACAACAACAACAACAAATTGAACAAAGTCAATCCGAGAAGGCGTCAACAGATCTCGTCACATTACAATCGCATTTCGAGGCGGGAATTTTTGTTGTTAGCGCAATATTTGTGTCATATTTTTGTATATTTGTCAAGGTCAAAAGCGCGCAGAAAAAAACTGTAAGAAAATAAAGTGCTTTTGAAAATTGGGCACAATTTGCTTAGATTGTTGTTGGTCTGTTTTAAATTGAGAATATGCGAATTGACAAAAGTACAATTAGCTGTAAAGTGCATGCTATTATATTAAATTGACATTTTATATTTATTTTTGCCAGTTTATTTGATTTTGAAAAACAAGCTTAAATTTTAAATTCAAATTTTAACGGTAACATGCTTGCCATAGCAGGCAGCCCTGCCGCACTAACGCCTGTACGAAGTGAAAACAGACAAAAGCTGCTTAACATGCTCATTCAGCGTGGACAAACAGTCGCAGCCAACTTCTAGTGCAACAAGCGCTGGAAAATTTGAATTTATGAGCGAACCAATTAAAAAAATATGATTATAAATAAAATATAGCACTTTTGAAGAAAACTTTAATTTGGTGCTAAAGGTTTTTATTTTAAGCGTAACAATCAATCATCAATCAGTGCATATTGTGTTTTGTAGGCAATCAAGTTATTGCCTTGTTAATGTTATACTCAAAATGGTAATGTTAAGGCTGTAAGAAAGCGTAAATTGGCTGCATAACCGAAGAAGAACGTGTAAATGAAATAGAACAGTTATGCCTTAAGTAAAACATAAATTACTATTAGTAGCAAAGCACTTTTTTAAACCAAAAATTCTAATTCAGTAAATAAAAGGTAATACCCCTAAAGTCGCATATTTATTGAAATAAAATGGTCACCCCATAAAATTTGAGTCGATATATCGATAGCCAACAGCGTGCATAACATAACATATCATGTTAGCCTAACATTAACGGCATAGTCACGCTGGCCTAACAATAGCCAGTTGGCTCCGACCCGTTCTCTAGTTAGAGGCTGCAAAACTATCGATAGGCAGTTACGCCGCGCGTTCGCGTTCATAATATTGTTAAATTAATTAAATAAATTGCAATAAACATGTGCGCTGTGTGAAAAAAGTGTGCAACAGACGCGCGTGTTGTAGCCGAACAGCAAAGTGAAGTGCGCGCAGTCAAAAGCGGCAGCAACAACAAAAAAAATTCTAGCGCTGCTTGCGCCCACACCAACAACAGCAGCAGTACAAGCAACAACAACAACAAGACCAATCAAGCGCGAGCAGAGGAGAGCAGCGCAGCAACAAAAGTGCCAATAATAATAAAATTAAATAAAGAACTTATAAATCAAATATTAGTCAACAATAAAATAAAATAATTGCGGCTGGTGGTGATCTCCTGCTTAAAAATCATCCAAACAAAAACAAAAATAAACCAACAACTGTTGTTCATGTGCCCGCTCTGTTAGTGTGCGTAGTTGTGTTTGTGTGTGTGTACGTGTGCGTGCGTGTGACAGCAGCAACAACAAAAGCATTGGGCTTGCAATCAACGGGATCGGGAGCACACTTGATGTTGCCGTCGCGGTCGTCGTCGCCGTCGCGGTCGTCGTCGCCGTCGCTGTTAATTTTTATACATGTTAAATAAATATGTTGAGAAATGAAAGAAAATGAAATACAAATAATCAATTAAATGCATTTGCCGTAATCAACCCAATTGGGTTTCTTTTTGTGTTGTGTTTTTGTGTTTTCGTTAGACCATTAAAATGGCATAATAAAAATAATAAACCCTAAAAGAAATTATTATCAGCTTTAGTGTGTTGTTGTTGCCTTTGTTTGCGTTATTTTAGTGCTCTTCGTGTCGTGCATTTTATTTCCTGTTCTCACACACACACACCGTAACCGCGTCTTGTTTACATGTATGTGCATGCATGCATGTGTGTGTGTGTGCGCGCGTTGCCAACGGTTATTGTCGAGCGTTTTCGCGACGAGTTCTTATCAGCTGCGGGTTCAAGTTCGTCGCTGTCTGCGACGACAACAACAGTAGCAACAATTACCACAATAACAACAATAAGAAACGTGACTAATGCACTGCTCGCGCAGCCTCTCAGCTGCTGCGGATACAACAACATTCTTTGGCGCAGCAACAGCGGCGTCCGCATCGACGTCCTCTGCCAGCACAACACCAACAATGGCCACCACAGCAGCAACAACAACAACAAATCCTAAAGATGGTAAGTCTGAAGCGCAACCGAAAATTTACTTATACCGTTATATTCGGTGACCCACAAAAACTACAACGTTGAAATTCGTCGCGCTCAATTCGCTTGAAAGTTCAAGGCGAGAGCAGCAAAGTTTTGTCAGCAGCCAGTAGCTGTAAAACTGTGGAGAGCAATGGACAATAAATATTGTTGATATTGCACGCCGCTCTATGCGATTCACATAATTGCTAGGGTAGCATTGTAACTATGAGTGAGAGTGAGCGCGATAGCAAACCTGAGAGTGTGGGTAAGGGAGTAAGAGAAATAGAGTGAGATCAAGTGAAAGAGCGAGAATTGTGGAGAAAAGAAAGATAAGAGTATTAAAGCGAAATTTGTACTTTTGCCTGCTTTAAAACAAAATATAAAGTAATTAAAATAATAATAAAAATTATATTAAAAATAATTTGTGCCCCGAAAATTTTCACACTAAGATCTTCCCAGATAAATGCTATGCTATTTCGATTTTACATAACATTCGAAAATACCTTTCAACTGACGTAAGTTTCTTATGAGCCTACACTTTTTCATTCGCCGTAAAATGTTGATTAATTAAGTCAAAGAACATTGTATTTGCAAAAAAGTAAAGAAGAATTGGCAAAAGAAACAACAAATAGGGTAAAAACATAATGATCAAGAATGAGCCGCAACAGCAACCGGCCGGAAAGACGAAACAAAAGCCAAAACCAAAGCTAAAGCTAAACAGAATTCGCACAAATCAAAAACCGGCAGCACAAAAGCCAAAATACCATAAACAGCGACGCAACAACAATAATGGCAATAAAGAGCAACAATTAAGTATTTTGGCGTGCAAAATAAGTTGAGAAATACGCACAAATTTACATCTATATATATGTATATATTGTGTATATACGTTTAATAGCCAGTGTGCGAGAGAGGAGCTGTGTGGAAGGTCGCCGAAGTGCTCGAAAGGCTTTGATGAAGGTCAGAGGCATTTCGACGTTGTCGTCACCTCTGAACCCGCTCGCATTTATTGATTTTACACGCAGTACATAAAATGAAAGAAACAAAAACTTAAATAAAAACAAAACATAAAGAAACCTAAAAATGTATACATATATAATGCGCTTGTTTGCATTGCACCCTGCAGGCACCTGTGACAGAAGGCAGCGGTATATGCTATTAAAAAGGCTAATGACTATATACAATAATCGCTCGCGAAATATAATCGCATCTAATAATAATTTAATTAGAAAAAAAATTAATTTCTTGAATTTTCTATGCGAAAAAATTGAATATAAAATTGGAATTTTTATTTTTTAAAAACAGTATATAAGAAAATATTTTCTCCTTTTTCTAAAATAATTTCAAAATTAGTGATTTTTAGTTTTGGGTAAAAAAGACATGTAAATAAATAAATTTTGCATTTAAGTTTATAATACAAAAATTTTGTAAAGCATTTGTTAAAAGTTTGTTATTTGATCTTTGTGTAGGGCATTCGCTAGTCGCATATGTATAACGGCAACATTCGTACTTGTTTTAAACAAAAAAGTTTTCGTATACGTTTCTCGTACGGCCGTCAGAGCGACTTTTGTGCGGTTTTGCCCGGCGCTCAAGCTGTTTTCTGGGCCGGCTTTGGCTTTTGCGTTGGCTTATGCCAAAGGCCAAATGGAAACCTGCTTTTTTTCTGTGGATTGCAGAAAGTAAGCAAATCTCAGTGATGGTCACAAAATTAAAAAAAAAGGTAAAAACATATTTATTAAATTCATTAATGAACGAAGAATATAAGATTATTAAATTGTATTAGAGCTAACGGTTTATGTTTAATAGTAATAACGATCCGTTGAGTTGGCTTAATATACAGTTTCAAATTGACGCTACTCAAAATTTAAAGATTAAATTTTATTAATGACAATTTGTGAAGAATTGTAAAGTTTTTTATTTTACTTTGATTATCAGCTCACTACTGATAAAGCTTAGCATATATATAATTTAAATATCATAATTTTATTAAATGGATTACGAACAATTGATTGTTAATCGATTCTTTGTTTATGTGCGTGTATTGTACATTTTTTAAATGATTTATTATTGATGAGACGATTAAAATCATAATGTCAACAGCCTTTTCAATTCATTCTCTAAAAAACCAGCAAATAAAACTAAATTTATTTCTTAATGGTCAACAAACAATTTGAATTTTTAATTGACAAGCATTAATATGACATAATTGCAATTTTTCTGCAAATTATTAAATTTTTTTCGTGGAAATTTGTTTTTTTTTTAACAAAACCAAAACCAAAAGCAATTACTTTTAAATTTTAACGAAATTAGTTCTTTCTTCATTTCCAAACTCTACAGTTTTCAATACCCTTTCTTTACACGTTTATCAGTTTGAACTCCAACCAACCTTTGGGTGTTGGCATTTTTTTAAAAACTGTACGTGCGTTGTGTTCTTTCCCATAACGTTTATCACAACTAATTGTTGGCACAATTTGTGCGTTTTATCAGCCATTAGCTAAGCACATCCTTACAAACATGTCTGCTATACACACATGTATATATCTATATATGTATATCTCTTTTTTATCAGTTGTGATTTAAGGCTTATCAGCAAATGCAAGCATTTACCCAGCGCAAATACTACGTACAATTATTTATTCTTGTTGCCGTTTTCAATTAGTGCATAACAGCAAAAGTCAACAACAACAATAACAACTACATCAACAACATTTTATAATTTTATTTCACCAATACCAGCAAAAAAATTAAATCGCAGATAGCTTCCCACAGTATTTAATGAACATAAAAATTATGCCAATAAAACTAAAAAAAGGGAAAAGTATTCACGAATGGCGGAATATTTAATACCCTTTCTGTATATATATTTATACTTAAAGCCAAATATTTTTCATACACAAATATAATTGCCAACCGAAGGCTGCTTTGAAATCACAAAAATCTCCTTAAATGCATTATTTTGTTGATAGCTAATTAATACTACCCGCGGTTAGGGTATACAAAAGCAAGAGAACTCCCTTATGATTCCCATACAAACGGTAGGTAATCACATGTCTCTTGTTGTCTCCGTCTTTCTCTCTCCATTTCTCACATTGTTGATTTCGTGAAAAAAAAGTTAAACGCAAAAATTTGCAATTAGCGATGTGAAAAATTTATATAATATTAAATTGACGATAATAATTAAAGCAAAAAAATAATAATAATAATAATGCTACAATGCAGACTGGGCAACGATAAAAGTAGATTGCAACATATTGACTTTTGGGACGCAGTTTGGATCGTTTCCATTGGGAGCTGCACTTGTGTTTCCACTTCACGTGCGCAGCTCATTCGGCAAATGCACTTTTTTTTTGGCTTCCGCCTCGACGCTGGGCATCATTTTTCATTTGCTATGCCATTTGCCTCGCAAGTGGCGGCAGTTTGTCAAGTCCCGCGTCCAGAGCTCCATGCCCGGCAGGTGCTGCTCGTTGGGCTTCCAACTCCATTCACTCTATATATTTTTTTTGATTTGTTGTAAGGTCTGGTGCAACAATTTTGCTGAATTGCCGTGAGACTGTTGCACTTGCGAATTGCTTTATTACAAATTCTGTCGCTGGGAGGCAGTCGAAAACAGCTGCCACTTGGCAGCTGACTAAATTAAATTTCAAATGTGATGATGATTGTTGCTGCGATTAGATTTTATTAACTATTGCTATATTAAGCACGGAAGAGCTGTTAAAGTTGAGATAAACTTTAGATAAACATAATATTTTTTAATTGCGTGTTGTAATTCAGCTTAAATAAGAATTCTGTGAAGAATTTAGTCTAAAAGTAGTTGAGAGCTGGTTTTTTTTTTCAAATATACCTCAGTTTTCCACTGGTTGATGTGGATTTTTTAAACTTGAAAAACTTTATATATTATTTTAATACTATACTTTTAATAATAATATACTCTTAAAAAAATTAGGAGCATTTTTTTTTTAAGAATTTCACGTAATTTGGAATCGTTTTTCTTTCCAAGTACCTTACAATTACATTTTTATACTAGTACACGAAGTGCTTAGAGTATATGGTTTTGTGCCATGTTTGTATAAGCGATAAGAACGTAAATTTTTTGCCTAAATGTTAAATTGTTTATTTTATTTTATACAGTAAGTATAAAAAACATATCAGAAAATTTCAATTCGTAATAGTTTCTCGTATTGTTTTGGTAATTTAACCAATTACGGAAAATCCCTCAATTTCTAGTGATTTAGATCTTGAGGAATTTGATAGCACTTGACTCATTTCATTAATTACTAAATTTCATAATCACATAAACATGTTAAACTTTTAGTATACAAATCAACTGTTTGGTAAATTTCCGCCTGCATTTCTCGTTACGTTTATCGTTCGATTTAACTGCTACTCCCACACTCACATTTCACATTAACTGCTCACTTGCTGCAGTCTAATTAGTTTTATGTATTTCAACGTTAACCCTCAACTTGCCACCGGGGCATGTCTCCTTTGTATCTCTCCTGTCTGCTGTCTGCTGTCTTGTCTTGCATTTCCGCGCTAATTCACTTAGTGTAATTTGCATTCTGTAAACACCATTTGAGGCGTGTGAAGAAAAAATTAAATAATAAAGTAACGAGATTATCTCTATTAAGCGAAGTTTAAATACCCTTTTATTTTCTTTATTTCGTTATTAATTTATTCAGTTCAAGTTTGTAAAAATAGCTCTAAGACTATTTTTACAAATAATTAAAAATAAAATTACCAAATAATAAAAAAAACAAACTCTTCTGATCGGCCTTTAGGGTCTTTCTGTATTTACCATAAAGTATTGAATATATCTGCGTCTTATCACCCTTTCTCGCCGCTCCTCATTTGCCCTCCTTTTTTGGGTAATTGCTGCTAATTGCGCGCATAAAATGCTTTGACGTAGTCCACACCCTGCCCCTGCCTCTGCCTTAGCCTCTCCCCATTTTTGTTGCCGCGCCTCGCAATCCAGTTTCGCCTTTAATGTCCACTCTGGCGTTCCCTTTTTATGTGGCGCGCTTCATTACAATTTTTATTGCTCCAAAGAAATGACTGGAAGTTGATTACAAAAATATGCAATGCTCAAGCAGACTGATGCCGACTGAGGCTGCTCGTATCAATTTTTTGCATCTCACAGATGATGTCCAACTTGCCACAGGGTGGACAGCGGCTGGGCGGCGGCCCACCTGCCTTTCCTCTTGGCATAAATCAAATGGCGCGTGGTCGCATCAAAACTCGTTCAGTTGTGACTTTGCCTCCTTGAGGGGCCGTTGCTCCACTCAACACTCTTCACTCCCCCTGTCTCTCTCTGTATTTCCACTTGCTTCAGGTTCGCTCATTAGCGCGCAATTTCCACACGAATAAATTTGAATGTTCTGTGACGTATCTCGCAGCAGTTTGCCGGAATCATCAGCGAGTTGCAATCGCCCAACAATTTTGTCCATGCAAATTTTTATTGGACCGTTTTTCCTAGATGTGTTTCTAGTTTTTTTCATTGCAATTTTAATTGACGTTTCGCTCGTTTTGCTGTCATCAAATTCCCTCGCACCTCAAATGGGCAGCGCCAAAAATGTGTTTCTGTCGGCTTTTGTTTGCATTGCAATTGCTTTTTTTTTTGGCTTTAGCTTTCTCGACAACGTTTTTGTTGAGTGGCTGCTGCAGGCGTGAGATACAAACACACACACACGCACACCCTTACCTATACGTACACTCATATATGTGTAGATTCATTTTTTATAACTTTACATTTTGCATATTTGGCGCCTGTTTGCCTGTAAATGCGACTGACGCACGACTGCCAAATGGGGGGCAGAATGAGCTGGAGGAGTTGCCCATTCACTGCAATTATTTTAACGCTGGTTACGCATCGACAGTTGCGCAACTATATATATGCACACCAAATGCATTTGCGTGGCTAAAACAGCCCCCATTTCTCCCTGCTTTTATTGCCACGCTATTACTTGGCCACGAATCGATTTGGCTTTAATCAGTCTCTATGTCAATGACAGCCGCAACAGTTTCCAAATTGCCAAAATTCGCGTGTATTTCATCAAGGCTCTTCGAACCAATTAAACTTGCATTCGCAATGCAGCAAAATTAAAGTGTTACAGTGGAATGGAAACGAAATGTATTTATTAATTTTAGACGATGATAAAAATTCAGGTATGCGTAGTTTTAAGAATATATCGATTTTATTATTCTTTGTTTAACTTTGAAATATTGCTGTTTATTCGGTTCACGTTATATTAAAATAAAATATAATTTTTGCTACATGTTATTGAAAAGAAAGAAACAATTTTTTAATTTAAAATGTGGTAACCAAAGTTGGAAATGTTCATCTTACCCGATTTCTGTTTTTCTCTAATATTTGGCTTTTACATTAACATAAAAATAAAAAAATTATTAATATAAAATTGTTATAGTAATTCTGGAAATATTTCTGTTAAAAAATGTTTGGATTGATTCTGGTTTGGATATTTTATATTCTCGTAAATATTTATTATGTGTTAACCACTGTTGCCACCTCGTGTGAACATGCAATTTCTATCGAAGTGGCAACCACAATCGAACAAAATGTGCACGTTGCAAGCCAAATTTAACGCCAAATTCAGTTGCTAGACAATCAACAGACAGAGAAAGGTGTGCAAAAGAGAGATAAAGAGAAAGAGAGAGCGAGAGAGAAAGGTAGCCAGTAAGCCGAATAGTCCGATACGCCTGGATAAACGCGCTCTCACTCAAATATGTGGAGCATACAATGACCACTGTTGAGTGGCTGTCAGTTGCCCCTTCACCTTTCTCCGTTGCAATTTACCGCTGCGTGTGTGGGTGGCCGCACCGTGTGCGGTAATTTAATGCAATTTGTAAATATTTAATGTACATTAATTAAATGCAAATGCAAATGCGAATTGCGAATTGCGAATGGTAAACTGTTTGTTAGGTTCATCTGCTAGCAATGAGTCTTCCCCCACCAGCTTCTTGTTCCACTGTTCATATATATATATATGTTTTTTTTTTATTTTCCATATTTCTACACATGTGAAACAATTTTCATTTAATTTTACTACCAGTTGCGAAAGCGTGCGCAAAATGTTGTAATGCTTAAATTTGCTTCTCTTTCGTTTTTTTCTTCCGTTCTTTCAATTTTTTAAGCCCAATGCCAGCACCCAAGCCACCACTTTCCCCACCGTTCAGTGTCGAGCAACAGCAGCTGTGTCCTGTCGTTGTCCTTGGGCCGCAGCAGGTGGACGCGTGGACGCCTTTGCCACACACGCGCCGCTCCTTTTGCTCAATGTGCGTAACAATTTTTATGAGTATTGCGTTGTTTTTTTCCTTCATTGTTTGCTGTTGCCGTTGCTGTTGTTGCCTGCCACAATTTGTGTCCCCTGCCACGCCCACTTGATTCAGGCATTTTATGATTTTTTACCTTTTTTTTTGGCTGGCATATGTTTGCCTTTCTTCTCAGTCGCTGTTGTAGTTTTTGCATGCATTTTGTAGTTGAAAATTCGGAAACTACGCTTGATTGCGCTTTGCTCTGCCCACACACACACACACATACAAATACACACACCTACACTCACACTGAAACGCTTGTTGGTTCTTTTCACCATCCTGAATATTTCGTTAAGCTTATTTTTAGCATTCCCATGCAAGGACGAGCCTTTGTATAACCAAAATACTAAGCCTGTTTTCTCTTGTTCCTATTGTGCTTTCTTACGTGTGTGTTGTACCCTGTAATTTGAGGGGTTTTTTATTCAGATGTTACGTGCTTGTGATGAATCATTTGGTCCATATATTTGTCAATAAGCGGCTAAAAGTTCAAGTAATTGTTGTAAGCGGGTTATTTTCCCATGTTTTTAATAACATAAAACCTGTAATTATTTGGGTCTTCTTTTGAAATTGTAAAAATAAAATTTAAATTGAATTGGTTGGAAACCAAAATATTTTTCTATTGAAAAGAGTTTTTTGCTACAGAAGCTATTAAATGTGAAGATGATTTTAAATATATAACTGATAAAATAAATGGTTTAAAATCTAAATGTTTAGAGTTTTGATATAAAAAGAAAGTCTTGACAGCTAAAATGTGATATGATAGTCGTTTTAAATATGAAAACTAGGCATACAAAATATATATTATTTCCAGGTTGATTATTCTATTTTTATCCTATTGCAATAATAACATAAACAAGTCTGCGTACAACGAAAAATAATTTTAGCTAAATTATATATTTGTACAGATAAGTTGTTCAGTTTACTTATAATATAAATGAAATCTGTGTAAAACGAAATTAATTTTAGCTATTTGCTTAATAAGCCATCTCTTAAATTGTAACACGTGGTATTCAATAGTTGAATTCTTTCTCTATATACATATAACATTTTTGCATTGTCTTTGCTATGTCGAATAGAATACTCAAAGTGTTATTGTGCCTGTGGCATTCATTGTTCTATTTGGTCTTCAGCTGTCATTTGGAGGCTGTAATTTGTTTGCGCCTCGCTCGCAGTTACCCCTCCAATTGCCCCGCCTTGTTCATTGCCGGTTCTTATCTGTGCGTGGGCATCCAACTTTTGCTTTCAGCGGCTGCTTGAGCATTTCCATTTGTTTGTTAGCCGGAGACAGACAGACACACACCAGGCGGAACGAACAGAAACAACAAAAGCACTTGGCTCTGTCAGTGGAATATGCACTAGACATCTTTTAGATACTTTTGATATTATTGGTATCTTCTTGGGCTATTTTTAAAAGAGCAGCACGAGAAAAAAAAGCTGAAAGACAACAAAAATATCTTTTGTTTTCCAAACAAACATTGAGATACGACAAAATGTTTTTAATTGCTGTTCGCGGTGTTTATCTTCAAGCTCGGGACTCGCTTGACTAGATAAAGTTTTAACTTTTTGGCAGTTGAGGTTTTTAATTAGCCATCATTGAAGCTAGCAACAAGCAACTGGCCAAATTGCAAAATGTTTTTAAAATTAGCGTCAATTTTGTGATGTTTTCTTTTCAATTTATTTCATTTTGTTTTGTTTTTGTTTTTTTCTTATGAGCCACTTTTTTTTTTGTTGCGGATGCGGTTTTTAGTTCGGCAACATTATGATGACCATTTGTTAAAAGTAGTTGTTGTTGTTGTTGCTGTCTTTTGTCAACGCAAAGATATCGCAAATTACTCGACCGCAGCGAAAACACCGAAATAAAAAAAAAACGAAGCAAAGTCCGAGAAAGAGTTGTGGAAAAAACTTTGTGAGAGAAAAGTTATATTTTATTTTCGCAACTTTATACAGAAAATGTTTTCGCAGCTGCCTTTTCCTCTTGCTGTCTCTTCATTCATTCTCTATGACTGCCGCCCACATTGAGCTCATTTATTTTCGTTGCTAATTTTTGACATTTTTCTTGGACCGCATTTCGGTTTTATTTTCATGTTTGACTGGGAAAAATACTTTTGAAGAATTTTTTAATGTTTATTCTTTTCTTCTCTATCTTTCCACTTAAACATTTGATTAGCGTGTTTTTTATGGTCTGGACACGCGTTCGCATTTGCCACACACAAATTGACAGCAGCTTAAAATGAACTATTTTATATTTGATTTTATTTTATATTCGATTCGTTTTGTTGCGTTTGGATACGTTTGGTTGCGTTTCGTTTTGCGCTGACTTGCCGGACTGGCCATAAATTTGCTCGGTCCTGCTAATTGGCAGTCTCATGAGTGTGCTCAATTAATTTAGCCGCCAATTGACGCACGTCTGTAGGCCGTGCAGGTGGCGTATACTTGATAACTGCTGTCACTTGCCCATCGCGTTCGCAATTAAATTGGAATCATGGCACACAAACGCCTGACAATTGTGTGCAACATCAAAAGCTTTTGGTTGGCAATTAGCTTGGGAAAAAAAACTCGGAAATCAAGTTTTAACGTTATGAGCTATGGAGTGAAAATGGAACAGAGATGAAATATTCAAATAATTGGAGGCGATATTTAAATATTAGTTGCCATTGAGTATCTAAATGAAAAATTTGATATCAATATTTGAAACATAAGTGCAGATTTTGGCAATATTATTTCAATACTAACAATAATGTAATGCAAATATCGCGAGTATTTATTTAATTTATAGATACCATTTTGTACTTTTTTAATAGCTTATTATAAATCAAATTCAAAACTTTCTTCATCAATTATTAATTAAATTGTATAAACTTTAATCAAATGTGCTTTAATGTACATTAACACATTCATAAATATATTTAAATCGTTTTACGCACTTAAACTGCTTATCTTACCTACAAAGTCGTCATGTCTCTAAAAACGCTAAAAATATCATAATTTTTATATTGGGGTTTTTGTTTGCGCACACCAAATTGTAGTTTATATTTACCTACACAAATTTCTGAAACTTATTCATTTATGAGCTACGCCTTCTAGGTTACTCAACTCGCACTCCTTCGATGGCATAACCCAATTATTAATGGCTTTCCAGTTGTTTGCCACAACTTCACCTGCCCATCCACCCATCTGCAACTGGTCCCCTTCACTTGGTCGTCGTCGTGACGTGGCGACTTTGTGACATGCGCTGGCGTGAGACAAATGTGGAGCATGTCGGAGCGTGGATGCCGTGTTCGGATCGGTTCGCTTCAGTTTGGTTCGGTTTGTGTTTGCTTCTCCCACTCGATGTCCAAGTTCATTTACGTCATGGTCAGGTAAAGTGGGGATGGAGTCTTTGGGGAGCAGCTTCTGACAGCGCCAATTGCCACATGAATTGTCGACTGTCATGTACTGCAAACAGTTTAGGCAATTTGTTAATGAGTTTCATGTTATTGTTGTTGTTGTTGTTTTAGTTTATTTTTTTTACAAAGCTTATCCATCGTCGCACACGGCGTATGTGTTATGTCGCGGCAGTTTTAGTGCCATTGATTGGAGTTCATAAAGTTCATGAACTTTGGCAGTCAGCCCTAAAGGCATCTCAGTGACCTGAACACAATGCATTGACGCCGGCCTAAAAAGGCAGCTGAACAGTTCCTGTCAAACTGTGCACACAATGCCACATTTGTGGGCTAGTTTTAAAGTCATGCTTGCCTCAAGTTTATGTGCAACGCCTTTCAATGCACTTCCACAACAATTGCGGCGTAAAAGCGTAAAATGGCTTCAACAAAGAAGGTTGGGAAAGAACAGTTGGTGGTGGGTGGGGGGTTGGTTGCCTGCCATAGAAATTGTCACAGGATGGCAAAGTTCAGAGACTGAACAGGTCTGTTTAGAAATGAAAATAAGTTGGGTAGTTGGCAACACTGCGAAAATGAAGTATAAATAATGAAAGAAATACTCTTTTTTAAAAGAGAAACGTTTGCAAAGTTTTCTAGCAAAGTTAAAATATAATCACTAAAAGTATTTTTAAAGTAGTTTTTAGCTGAGCAAAACAAAATTATAAAATCTGACATTTAACTTAAGCGTAAATAAACATTTGTTGACATTTGTTCAATAATAAAAGTCGAATAGAATGAATTAAAAAAATGCATATATATATTTCACCATAAATTGATATTAATTTTTAAAACAGAATAGACTATGTATAAAATAGAATATTTGTAATGTATTCTAAATAAGTATTGTATAATTTTTATTTTGTCACGTCATATTGAAATATGTAAGATGGGAATCGCGATGGGAATTTTTAAAGATTTTAATTGTATTATTTACAAAACCAATTATGAACTTAATGTTGTTAATTTATACATATCTAAATTTTATTACACATTTAAAAATTTCTGTGATATAAAAATCTTTAAAATGACAGCTTGCTTTAAGAGCTATTTCTCCAAGTGTATTTGTTGGCTTTGCGCTTATGAAAGGGATGTTGCCGCTTGCATTTAGTGCACTTGAGCCTTGAGCGTCATCCTCCTCGCTGGCTGGCGTCGTCCTGCCGGTTTCCAGTTGCCAGTTTCCTGGCATTGTGAGCTGGCCCACATGTGTCGTGGCATGCGAATAGCTTCACGCGCTCCACGATGCGTGTCCTGTGTACAAATTGTGGAGTTCTGTGCAGTGCCTTGTAGCCGAGTCCAGTGTCAGTGCCAGAAAAGAATGGAGTGGATCCAAAGGCAGCTATGCTCCACATTAGAGTCCTTTTTTTTGGACTGGTCCGTGGCTTTGTTTTGGACGGGCTCTTTAGAGCTGACGCCACAGAAAAATATGAAGAGAGAGCGAGTGCAAGGACCCGTCTTTGCTTTCAGCTGCGCACCTCAACAAAGGAAAGTCTTCTACTAAACGGGGCGTGGGTAAAGTGGGCGGGGGTCTGGGGCAATCAAAGGCTTCTCCCTGAGCGCCTTTTGCTGCTTTTGTGCGGGGCTTTCCATTGTGTTAATTGAATTAGTTTGCGCTGAGCAAAATATATGCAACAAATTTCATTTCAGTTCACTCTATTTTCTTTTATTTTTTTTGGCTTTTCTATTTTATTTTATTTGATTTAATTATTTTTCTCTGCTGTTATTCAAATTGTGTTGTCAGGCAACTCACGTTGATGTTTTTTGTTTGATTGGATTTGTTCTCAGTGCTGCAAATTATGCAGACATTTTTGATTTGATTTTAAATTTAATTTATGCAATTTAATTTTTATTTTTCGATTAATCTTGGTTTTTCTTGTTTGCTATTTGAAAGGCAACATCTGATGAGAGGCGCGAATTTATGCATGTTAATTTTTTGTGTGTCGCGAAACGACAACTTGTTGACGATTTTGAAAGAACAATAAATGTTCTATAGTTTTTGGTCATTGAACTGTTTAACAGTTTATATTTGTGCAGATTGTTAGAGATTGTTAAATTTATAAACTGTGTATGGACATTAAAATGTTTAAGTTATGCTCACAGAGCAACTTTTTCTTTTTAACTATGTCTTTATTTATTTAGCTGTGACTCTTTTATTATATCAGGGATTTAACTACATATTTACCTGTACGTTCTTATGACCTCTTAAGCCTACTCTTCATTTTAATTATCTTATCTGCTATGCATTTCCAATGATATTGAGTGCATTCATTAAATGAAATTTCTACTTAAAATACGCAATATGCAATTTCTCGCGAAAATCAACAAAAACTCAGACGTTTGGCAATATTTTGTGGGCCCGTTATAAACCGCGCAGACAAAGTCACAGACGCATCTGCTTAGCATATCAATGTAAAATATTTGCATTGTAAGCCACTTCATAGACATTAGCAGACAGAGGCGGAGACACAACACTGTGTGTGTGTGGTTGTGTGTGTTGGGCATCAAAGTCTTAGGTGTTATGGCCACTGTGTGTGTTATTTATGCGTCTGTTTGCACTAATTCCACAAAACACTAACTCAACCCGACTAGAAGTTTTGGTCTGGCTTTACGTTTGCTTTATGGCGGCCACACACACAAAGTGGCCAACGGCAAAAGGGGGAGGGAAGCCGGTGTGTGTGCTACATGTGTGTGACTTGGCTGACAATTGACGGGCCACAGCTTTAACCTGCGGCTTATCAGAAATTCTAATTGTCGCCGGCGACAAGCCAAAAAAATAAAACCTTGCAAAAACACAAGCACACAAACCTAAGGAAAATATAAATTGAATTACATATTTTATGCAAACAGCGTAGACAGAAAAACACGATACGACAGCAACACCTCAAAGAACTCCGCTCTCCTCATCCTATCAGATCATTTTGTTGACTTTTGCAGCACGAATAAAGTTTTTCGTGTCCATCAGTGTCAACAAAAACAACAACAGGGACGTGAGACGCCCCACAGTGTCCTCTTGCGACATGCGACAAATCGGCGCATTTGGCCAAAGTGTCGCCAGTGCCAAAAGTCAAAGGGTTTTGCACAGTCCCTCTGCTCCCACTAAATTCCCTCTCTCTCTCACACATTTTCCGGTTGTCTGCTGTATATTTATTAAATAGTTTCCTGCAAATCCCTTTGAAGTGCTCAACGTTTTGTTGGTATCCTGTCCGCTCCTTCTCCCCTCTTTGCCCCCTGCTCCGTTTTATCAATTAGCCGTTGCAAGTGCTGCCATTTTTATGGCATACATGCTTTTTGTACAAATCCTTATGTTTAAGGATTTTGTCCGGATTTTCTAAATTCGCATTTGACTTGTTCAGAGAGATCAACAACTTAATATATAGGAGTTAAAGTGCTTACGTTTTCAATAAGACAGGTTGAGTTTTTGTTTTTGGATGTAAGAACACATGCACTGTTTTACTTTGAGCATCTTTTATTTTAACGTAAGCATTAAGTAGTTTATCTGTGGGGTATTTCAGTAAAATTTTATTTCATGAAAATCTTAGAACTTGCTTGCAAGGGTGATACATCTTCAAAAGTATTCGATATTATATGTTTATTAATATATATATATTATATATTATTAATAATTAAAATTGTATATTATATTATTAATAATTAAAATTTATTCAAAACTGTAATATCTTAATATCGGATTTGGTTTCAATAAGGTTATTGTGGAAGTTCCACATTATTATTTTTATATATTTATAAAGCCCTGCATTTATGGTGTTTCTTATCTTGACCTGGGCGAAGGTTTTTTAGCTAATATTCGGAAATTGCAGCCTTTGTTTTAGTTTCGCTTAGTAAAAATACTATTTCTGAACTTGGCATTACTCTAATTAACAATGCTTAGAGAACAGTAGCCTGGGAACTGTGCATAAAAGTGTTTAGATTTTTTTTATTAGCATGAAAACAAGTGTTTGCTTTTATGATTATGTCTATTGATGTTGTATGCCATCATGTTCAACGTTTACGTTTTACGCAATTGTTTATTAAGCAATGAATAAAAAAGCAGAAGTTGACAGCCGAAAGACCCGCAAGTTTAACGACTTAAGCTGAACTTGAACTGGGTGGCTTAATACCCAAGTGTTTTGAGCATTCAGGGAAGGTGTTTTAGTCTGAACTTGAGCTGTAGTTTTATGTGCTTCATAAACGATTGCCAGTGTTGCCACCTAGTTGTTGTTGTTGTTGTTTTCTTTTTCTTTTAGAAACAATTATGCTTTGAGTGCAAGTATTTAGTTGTTTTTTTGTGCTATTTATGGCAAACATATTTGCTTTTCCTTTCATTTTGGCACGCTGCTTGCTCCCCACCTCACGTAGCTACTGCATTACTCATACGCCGCGTGAGTCCGCTGTGCCACAATTCGTGGCATCTCCGCCTGCCACGCCTGGCTCACACACGCAATCAGACCGCATGATATTATTATTATTATTATTCTGCCAGCTATTTCCGCGGATTTCCCCCACTTTGTTCGCATTTTGTTTTCACACGCCCCCTGCTCCCCACGACTCTTGAATACCCTTACCACGGATATATATACATATAGATAGTTGGTTATATATATATATATGTATCTATGCTGGCTATATTTCTTGGATTTGGGCCAACGAGTGTGTGAAAATAGAAAATTTTGCTTAGTATTGGAATGTGCCATGTTCTTTTCGATGTGTCGCAGTTGTTGTTGTTGTTTGTTTGTTGTTGTAGTTTTTTTATATGGTTTTGTTTTTATTCTCGTTTGCACTTGGTATTTTTAAACATTTTGTAAAATGCTCCAACCTAAAGTTTGATAGCTGCAATTTGTGGCATGCACTCAAAAGAGCAAATTCTATGGAATGGGGAAGTGGCAACAGCAACAGTAGCAGCAGCGGCAGCAGCAACAGCAACAGAGGCAGCAACAGCAGGAGGCACTTCGGAGTGGGCACCAATATCGATGTTTTCAGTGGGCGTGGTCGCCTAGGGGCGAGTATTGTTGCCAATCGGAAATCAAGTATTTGTGTTGTTTTTTTTGTTGGTGCTCGCGGAAGTTTTGCCATTAGCTCGGGCACTTGAAAAGTTTTGGAACAGCATCTGATATGACCTATATATGTCTGTTGAAATAGCAGAATATATATATATCTATGTAGCTATGCTTTTGACTGGCCGGGCAAATGTTTGCTCAATTGAATTTAATCGGATTAAAGCGACGGAGCAGCTTTTAATAGTCGCGCAATTGAATTAAATTGTGATGATGGGATATAAAAATTCAATGGTCAACTAAACTTTTTCGTTTGATTTCAATGATAGCTAATAAAACTTAATAAAAGGAAATTTTGTTTTGATATTTGTAGAGTTGATGAATAAATTATATAATAAATTATGATATAGAGAATTTAATAATATCAACAAAAATGTATAAATTTCTAGAGAAATCTTAAAAGTTTTATATGCAGCAAACTTTTAAAATATATACACAAGTTTCAAGCAACAATTATTTTTGACCCAAAATAAAGATAAAACCTTACCTACTTTGCTGTATTCATCCCAATTTTCATACGTTTGCGTTATTTTAAAGAAAAATTTCAATATAATCTCTAGTGGGAGGTTTTCAAATAAATCTAAAGCCAAATAGGGGATTAAATCTAACCCTTTTTCTACTATTTTATTTAAAAATTCATAAGATCACGTAATTTTAGAGCAGAACAATTGCAATCTTATCTCAAGTTTTAAGGTCCACTCCCCGCTAACAATGTGCCATCATTACAACTGTCCATTAGCCCACCTGCTGCCCACCGAATATTCCTTGAGGCGCATCCCACGAGCAGATATTTAAAACCCGCCTGCCCACCCAACGACTTGGCAACGCAATTATTAATTTTAATAAACTGGGAACGCTGGCAAAGGGAAACAGACCCGAACCCGAGCCCCTCCCCTCCGCTTCCTTTGTTCTAATGATATAATTTTTCTCAGTTAACTAATTGAATACATTTGCACCAAGCAACTGGCCAGGAGATGGAACGAGAAACGGGCCCTGCCTGAAACACATGGCACGCTAACAAAGATTGTTAATAATGGCAAAACAAGCAGAACAAGCTTCAGCTCCAGCTCCAGCTCCAGTTCCAGCTTCAGCTTCAGCTCCATCTTCGATGGTTGTCACTTGAGCCAGGCCATCGACAGCAGGGGCAGCCAAAGAGGAAGAACTCTGTCTGCTTAAAGGGCAGCCGGGCCAAAAAGGGACGCAAAGAAGTTAATTTGCTGGCAGAGAAGGTGATGGCATCGGAGAGGAAGGGGAGGACGTCGCGGTGTAACCAAGACAGAGACGAGCACACAAAACGACATTCCGCGGCAAAGAACTTGGGTTGGATGGGTTGAGCCACTTCGCAGACTTCGGAGAGTTTGCGGGAGGGTTGGGGGAAACGCATTACAAATTCCATTACTTTGAGCAGCGAACATGACCTGATTTTTATGTAGATGTATGTGTGTGTAGCTGCGTGTGCGTGTGTAACTGTGTGTGTGTGTGTGTATGTGTGTGTGTAGATGCTGCTCAGCAGGAAATTATTCAGCCCAAAGACAGGCGAAGCTGCCACAGTTGCTCTGTGTCTACCACGCCCTTGCCTGTGTGTGCGTACGTGTGTGTGTGTTAGTTAGTGTGTGTGCGTGCGTGGGTATTGAGCCACGTATTGAGCTAAATGCTGCCGCGCCCTTGGCACCCCCACTTCTCGAGTCACGTAGCAAAAAGTTTTAAGCATTGCCACTTGCGACGTGCAATGGTCCTTCTTGGCACCCTTCGCCCCCTGCCCCTTCCGCTACCACAGCCACTCTTAGCGCTATGTCTTTGGCTATAAATTAACAAAAATGAATGGGGCCAAAAGCCACCCCACACACACAAACACACAGAGAGAGGGGGAGAGAGAGGCACACGCAACTCTGCTCAATGCCTTCATCAGTCTTTGCTCGGCTTTTTATGTGTCTTAAGTGGAGAGGTTTTATTTTTCGGGGTTATAAAGTGCAGTGGGTTATTGGCGCATTTTTATGACGACTAAATGCTTGTCCAGCATGATTCTCCCTTTCTACCCCAGAAAAAAGTGTGACAAGTTGTTGCTTTCTATAGCGAGAGGGGACAATTAGAGGTTGGGTTAGGCCGAAGGATGTGCGCTGCAGGCTGCCTGCTGGCCTCAAAGTGCACTTTATTCAATTAAAATTGCGAAAGAGAAAGAGAGAGAGAGACACTGAGAGAGGGTACATATAAATTGTTGCAATTTTAGCCCAAAAGGCAAATTGTTTGACAGCTGCAAAAACAAAACTAATTATGTTAAGGGATAAGGGTTGAGTGAAATATGGCCAGGTTTATGCCAAAGGTTGAGTGGGTCACATTGACACACACGTTTTGACATCGTTTTGGTTATTGGCTTGAACACAAATTTAAGTTGGTTAAGTGCAATCGACTAGATAACAGTATTATGTAACAGAGCAAGTGAAAATGAGAGAGAGAAAGGAATGCAGGCAAATACAGCAAATACAGAGATGCAATCGAAGAGACAAAAAAACGTTGAAGTTTGAATTTTTTGTTTGCTAGTTTTTTAGAGGAGCTCGTAAGATATATTACCTCAGTGAGTATATTAAAGAATTATTTTGTGTCATCTTTAGAGAAAGCCAATAATGTCGGAAAAATGTCAAGATTTAAAACTGAGGATTAAAACTGAGATTTAAAGATTAAATATTATATGTTTAAGTAATCAATAGCGCAATGAAGAGAATTCTTAGATTATCTTAAAACATGGTCAACGTTTTGCAGTTGATTAAGGCAGTTGTATTATGCGATAATATTTTCCTAAAATGCTTTCCAAAATTGTCATTAAAAAGCAATCAATGAATGCTTTTGACCACAGACAAAGTAATTATAATGCATATAAGAGAGCCGAAATATTTATCAAATGCGGTGTACATAAATTCTCGATACGAATACCATATTCATATCCTAATTGCACTAAAAATTTTGTATTATGCAAACCAAATATACCGAAAAGTTGAACTCGCATCAGACAGTCTTAATTAGCTGCTGTGAGGCTGCATACGAAATTCAAATTCAAATTTCCGCTAGGTGTCTGAGTTATGACTGACAGCATCAGCGCCGGCAATGAAAATCACTCGATCTATTACAGCAATTTGCAGTTATTAATCAAAGCAGTGTGCAGCAAGAAACACGATTCGGCCTGCAGTTTCAGCCCATCAAATATGCAACAGCTGCAACAACAACAGCAACAACAACAATTGCAATTGTGTAACAAGCGAGTGTTGAAGATTTACGACCTACTTTCATATGCATGACAGCTGGCAGACAACCGAGTGACTAACTAACCAAACAGAAACCAGCACAGGAAGCCACTCAGCCAGGCGCAATCAGCAAACACAGCCAACGATTCCTTGGCCCCGAAATCCTTTTTTGGCAACAACAATAACAATAACAACAACAATAACAAACATGACAGAGTACAAGCCAAAAGATTAAATACCCTTGTAGACATCTATAATTTGCTGCTTTAGGCTTCAATTCAATTGCCGAAGTGTGTAAAGTATAATTTGATGATAATAAATAAATTATTGTATAATAAATAAGAAAATAAATAAGAACAATTTGCACACATAAACTCAATTTTATAAGTATAACGATCAAGATACTTCATACTTCCTAAAAAGGGTTATTGTTAAATTTCATCAAAGTATCTTTGATAAAAAATATTTTTCACAAAAGAAATAAATTTTTTACAGATAATGTGATAAAATATAATCAATTTAATAAAAATAATAGAATTTTGACTATTCTTAACAAACAAAGTAATATGCATAAAATTCTTATTTTAGCAATATATCTAAAAAAGAAACAAAAAAATACTTCATACAAAAATTTAAACAATATTTACCCTGGCAGCTATATTATATGTAGTATTTGCAAAAGATTTTGTTTATAAATGATGAGCAAAATAAAAAGTCTATTTGCCAAGTTTATTTAATATATCTCTAACAATAAAAATGCTTGTCAAGCAAAAACTTATCTTAGACAGTTAGACAGCTAGTTTATCTGACTGAAAGATTTATTAAACAAAAACTCTTTAGCAATAATGAAACAAACAGATTAACATGTTCGTCATTATTATGGCACTTTTTATATTTTTTTTAATTAAGTGTGTCGCATATTTCATAACAAGCCTATAATACCCAAGTGCGCAAAGTGTATAAAAGTACGAGTCGCCCAAATTGCGTGTCATAATAAACTAAAGATTCGTCTCTAGAAGTTTGCTCTTCTTCTTGTTGGACATGTCATATGCATGTGTATGCAAACTGGTAAATGCTGCCGCTGCTGCTGCGGCTGCTGCTGCGGCTGCTGCTGCTGCTGCTGCTGATGCTGCTGTTGTGGCATCTACCCGAAGGCGAACTGTTTTGCATTACTCATTTGACACTTTGTCTATCCGAAACGTAGCACCTGCTGCTGCTGCAGGCGCGGCGCCAGAAAACCTCTGAGAGTAGCAGACGTGGCTGAAGTCGAAGATGGAAGATGGAAGATGGTAGTGAAGAAGCCGCAGACAAACTTTAGAGTTGGCCAAGAAGACGTTGATGAACGACGGGTAACTGTCTGTGCTGAGCGCGAAGCATACAATTTAATCCTTCACAGCAGCACAGACATGCAATGCGAGGGGGAGGGGGGAAGGGAAACGACTGCAATGGGCGCTCCACATATGCTTGATATAAATCTCAAGAGCTGGCTGCCATGCACAACATGAAACCACTAATTGAAGTGAAAGAAAGGCGGCTAGCTGAGCAGCTCAGCTACAGCTAAAGTTTAAAGCTCTGCGTGCGTTTTCAGGTTTAATTAACATGTGGCATGGCTAAGGGAAAAAGAGTTTCAGTTGCAGCTGCCCCTTCGACACTCAATCAGTGTGCCACATTTCGGAAAGTAAAAATAAAGAAAAAAAAAAACAAAAAAGAATTGTTGCCAACACAAATGCATACTAATTGGGGTTAACAAGGCATGGATACTCTGCCGCAATGTTGAGCTTTGCAACTCTTCGGACCTTGCCGCAAGCTAATTCTGTTTAAACCCGGCTCGAGAGTTTACGTCAACTTTTTACTGCATGCAAATTTAATGCCCTAATGAGCTGAGCTGTGAATAAAATACTTGATTTTGCTTTAGTTGTTAAAACTTTTGAGAATTGAGCTGCCGTTCCTTGATTTGACTTTGGAAAATCCATCAGCTGTTTCTGGATATCATGCATATTTAAAATTCCTTAATTTAAGTAGTTTCGTGCTGCTATTTGATTGCTTTTTTAAGATATTTTGTAATCAACTTTTCTACTTTAACCCTTTTTTTGTTGTCTATATATTGCTTTTACAGTTGTTTTGGGCCGATTATGATTGTAAACTCAATCCAGTTCTAATTTCATAATTTAAATATATTTTTCTACTACTAATAGAGTAACAATATAAATATTTTATGAATATTTAAACTAATTCCCACTTTAAAATAGATAAGCTTTTATTTGACATATAATATTTGAAATTAAACCCAGCCTGCAATTGGTCTTAGAAACGACAACACGCGACAATGGGTTAAAGCTGGATTGTAGCGGCAGCTCTACTCAATTATAATCCATTTCGAATGCAACACAAATTCAAACGGATGCCGGAGGCCTCGACATGCTGCGACAGCTGAGTCAACCTTGACATTAGCCTTGCCGCAGGGCCAACAAAGCCAAAGCCAAAGCCAACTGACAGCAGCATCTGGCGGGGAATCTCGTCTAAGCGGCCCCCCCTTCCCCCCTAGCCTACCCGCCTCTGACTCACTGACTCACTGAGGGCAGGCTGTCGCGAGAGGACTCGAAGGGGGGGGCACGTAAATAAAATGCCAATGATAAAAGCGAGAAGAGGCGTGTGCTGAAAGCCGTCAACGTCAGCCAACGAGCTGATTGAATGCGGCAGACAAAAGCCGGCAACTGGAGCAAAAGGGGATAGAGAGAGAGAGAGAGAGAGAGAGAGAGTGGGAGAGAGAGTGAGAAAGTGTCAGAAATATGCATGTTATATGTATGTGCAAATTGTATAGGATAGGCCAACACAATTCACAATTATGATATGCAAATTTACTGGCAAAATATTCATATAAATTGTGCCTGTGCGAGGCCACAGTGCAGAATTTATTGTGCTCACATTGTCTGCCAAGATCTGAGAGATGGTCAGACTTGAAATACGTGAAATGAGTTACAGATTCGACTATAATTATGTATATATATAAATATATATGTGGTACGTCTAGTAGTTTAATACTTAAATCACTCTTTCCTCTCTTTGCTATCTGTATAATTCAAAGGAATATATATGCATGTACATATTTGTCTGTCTGTTGCATCATTAAATTGCAAATTGCAAGAAAATCGACAACTCAAATCAAATTGGTGAAATGAGACTAATTGGTTTCAAGATAAAGCCATCGAAAGATTGATGCTTCTTGTTATCTAAAAATAAAAGCGAATTGTCGAATGAAAAATATCACAAGTTGCCGCTCAAATTGCCAGAACCATAATGAAATTGTTTTTACATAAAGATTGTGTTATTTTGATTGTTATTTTGTCTTACTTTTGGTATTGAGTATTTGTGGATTTGTTACGTGCATTGGAACAAAACAGAAGATATGAAAATTTAATCTATATTGAAGAAAATTCATTTGAAAATAAAATAAAAACTTTATTTTTTTCTAGTTGTGTAAGCAAAAATTTATTGAAAAGTTTTAAGACAACAAAAAATGCACAAAAATAATTTATTTTGTTTTTAAAAACTTTCTATTTTATTTTAGAAGTTATTTTTATGCGGAGGATGATTTTATTCATTTCATCTTTTAAAGTTAAGATACAACATTATTTTTATAACCCCCCCTTTAACTTTTTAACGGACTTTTGAGTGCTTTCTTCATCCGTTTTGTTCTATGCGTTATCCTTTAAAGTTTATCTGCATTAAAAATGAATAATTTTGTTATTGCGCATTTATTTAGTTTTCGTATTAATGTTGAACTTTATTTAATAAAGCAAACTTTGATAAATTCCTTAATTTAATATTTACGAAGGAAACTGTTTCAAAACAAATAAAATAAGTATAAAATAATGTACTATTGTAATCTTTGTTTTCCTTTTTAAATTGAAAGCTTATAATTAATATTGTTCTTGTTCTTTTTCATTACAGGTGAGTTTTATGCCAATTAAGAGCCAGTTCCATTCAGAAAATTCCCAACTCTAATCAACTAATGGCACATGATGGTAAGCCTAATGCATATGCTTGACAATTGTCCGGCATTTTTCAAGGACATGCATTCATCATGACGTAGTCAAGTGAGAAACTGCTTGAAACAGCCATAAAGCGTGGCCCATAACGAGCCATGACCAAACCAAACAACTCGAACTCAGCCAACCGAAGAACCCAACCCGGCCAAGCGACCAGTCAACAAACCCATTAAACAACATTTATAACTCCTCTGCAGCCATTGAGGATGATGCGAGGATGGTTATGCCAGCCAGCCTGACTGCCAGCCTGACAGCCAGCCTGCTGCTGCAAAACTTTCATTATGGCATTTTATTGTCCTGGCAACCATTTTTGCCTGAATATCCATGTTGTTGTTGTTGCTGTTGTTATTGTTTGCATGGGATAGAAAATGGCAGCTTCGTTGACCAGCAGCCTCGCAACGGGCATCGCAATGTCAAACGCGCATTTACCGCTCAAAGTCATGTGTGTGTGTGTGTTTGTGGGGGGTATGTGTGTTTGGGAGCTGCCAGATGCCAACTGGCAAACTGGCTAAAAGCGAGGGCGGCAACAACAATAGTCAGTCAGCAGCCAAAACAAGCGAAAAACAATAACAAAATGTCAAAGTTTTTTGTCGCCCTGTTTGTTCGTATTAGCCCTCACGCTGCCGCGCTTTCTCTATGTTTTGGTTTCCTTTTTGATGCCTTGACAATGGCGTTGATAATTATTATTAGTTTTATTATGTAACTTTACAGCTTCGCTCTTGTTCATGTTTGTTGTTGTTGTCCTTCGCTTTGTGGCTTCTGTTTACATGGGCTTTGTGCCACTGTTTCGGCTAGTTACAGTTACGAGAAAACAAAGAGAATGAGAAAACAGTGAAACATTGTGTGTTCTCCTTTGTGTTTGCTTTCAAATTATAAAGTTTAAAATTGTCACATTTTGATGTGAAAGCAAAAACAATTATTGGCTAATTATAATTTTCAAAGAGATGTGACAAAGAGATAATCAGTTACAATATAGATCAGATACCAGATCCGAAAACTCACAGATTGCCAATGTCTCAGATCGATGCCTCTCATAATTTAAACTCGCACAACTTCGTCAAAACTAAACCGATTTTTGGTCATTATTTGGCCTCTAAATTAATTCTACATTCAAAATTCATACATTTTTAAAAATACATTTTTTTTTCCTTTTTTTTGTTAAAAATCATGTACTCCCCCTTGTAAATTTTTTTCAAAAAAATTTTTTTTTTTAAATTTTAAAATTTTGAATTTTTGTTTTTAATTGATTGTAATTGTCATAATTAGTATAAAAAACAACATTAGAGTCGATTTTAAGGAGGTAAATTTTTTGGTCAAAAGTCATGCCAAAATTGACAAAAATTTTGACATGTAAAGTTCTCAGATCGGTGGCTCTCAAATTTCAAACACGCACAACTTTGTCAAAACTGAACCGATTTTCATGTCTGATGCAAGTTTGATCATTATTTGGCCTCTACTTTGATTCTACATTCAAATTTTATACATTTTTGCAAATAAAATTTTTTTAAATTTTTGGTCAAAAAATCATGTATTTCCCCCTTGTAAATTTTCAAAAAATTTTTTTTTTCAAATTTTAAAATTTTGAATTTTTGTTTTTAATTGATTGTAATTGTTATAATTAGTATAAAAAACAACATTAGAGTCGATTTTAAGGAGGTAAATTTTTTGGTCAAAAATCATGCCAAAATTGACAAAAATTTTGACATGTAAAGTTCTCAGATCGGTGGCTCTCAAATTTCA
>SCDY01001083.1:0-37457 GCA_004143825.1 Drosophila micromelanica
TAATTTTTTTTTTATTTTTAACTATCTCAATACTTATTTAGTGCCGAGAGTTTGTGTGTATGTGTTAAATGCTGGGTTCAGGGTATCTCCTAGTCGGGACCTCCCGACTAGAGCAGTCTTACTTGTTTTATCTAAAACTTAGCGTTTTGCGTTAGATATCATAAATACACAACAAACTGTGTATACAATAATTCGGGTGTATATTCGGGGTACATAACTGACAGAAAGGCGGCCAATAGGAACAACGAACATGGCTAAATCAAGTATAGACTTCATCCGCTTATAAGTTAAATTTGCCTCTTCTCTAGATCGAATGTCTTACCTTTTCCAGATTCGAAGTCATTTCTGCTTGAAGAACCTTCCAAGTTACTTGCATTGTACTCTGAAAATATAAGGGATTATTAATATAAATACATTAGCATTTGCATATGTAAGCAAGTATATTTGTACTTAGGTAGATATGTATGGGTCGATATAAAATTTACACAAGCATATTTAACCTTTCTCATATGTCAGATGATTTTTAACTGATCGTACCACTATATAATATATCATATCAGCTAAATTCATCCGTCAAAAAATGGGGAAACAATTGGAAGAAGGGTATAATGGCATTGAGCTAATTCATATAACAGGGAAAATGAGGAACTCCGCAAACTGTATATATACTTGATCAACAGTCGTCACGTTTAAATCGCTTTTTATTTTTCCATTATATTTTAAATAGGATTTCGCTTGCTGTTTACTTTCCCACTAATTAGTTACAGGGCTATTTAACAGCTGTAAATATAATTCTCATATAACACATATGAATTGTTTACAAACTTCGTTTTATGTCCTGAACGCATTAACAATGGATAAAAAGGATATAATGGTTTTGTGCAAATGAATGCAACTCCCACACAATAAAGTATATATATTTTTGAGCAGGACGACGAGCTGAGTTTATTTAGTCTAGCTAGAATGCTGATCTTGATCTCATTCACTTTATAAAAAAGAAGTTTATCATTTTTTTCGATAACTTACTACGTTTTATTAATATCTATAAAAAAATAGATAAAATTTCTTTTCTTTTAATATATCTAAGAGACTTAAAGAGCTGGAAATAACGAATTAGATGTGTTTTTTTTGTGATACCTCCGGATTATGAATACCTCCCAATCGCCCTCAATATTGACAAAACTATAAAAACGGCAAATTAAATACTATATACCTGCAAAATGCTTTGTATGACCATTTTGATGGTCTTATTAAGTTCTGAATTTCGTATCGATTACACATTTAGTTTTAGTTTCAACTAATATTGGACAAGATTAGGACATTTATAGTGGCTTAAGTAAATGTAAACTATTTATACACGTTCACGAAGTACATTTTTTATTGGGTTTGTGCAATGTCCGTCGTGCAATCCGTCTGTCCGGATGAATGTAACCTTCAAGATTACGATCTTGTAATTCCGGCCACACCCACTAACCCCTAAGCGCCACGCCCTAAAAAAAATCTGCCCCTGTTTTTGAGCTTATCACAAAATTTGGGATATATATATTGCTGAGAAGCTCTTCCAAACATCACAATATCTAAGTCTTATTTAAAGCTAGATTCACAAAATTTTTAAGATAGATAGCCTTTAAAGTTACCCCGAAACGCAAGATGGAGGGTTTTGTGCTTTAAATGAGGTGACCTGTTATCTATCCTCGAATTTTGGTAACTCTATTGGGAGTGGCCACCATATCAAGGTAGCAATCTTTAGGGGACGTCGCCAGCTATCCACATACCAAATTTGGTGGCTCTATCTATAAAATAGTGGACTGTATTAATATGCGATTTTTCAGGAGAATTTTTATCTTTGGCAGAAGTCCGATTTTTCATGGTTTGTATCTCATGTAAATAATAGCATAAATTATTAAATTATTAAATTAAATACATTTAAAATTAAATTGACTTACTTGATCCTGAGATGCCTTCATCTCCGCTTCCAAGATCAGACATAACGAAATTCTTTCGAGAGAGAGAGATAATACCGTTTTTTGTTTAGCTTTGGCTTATCTGTTTATCCAGTTATCTTGCCTTTGCCTCTATCCTTTACCAACTAAAAAATTTACTTAACGTTAAGGCCGGAGCACAGCTCTTCACTCCTCCAACTAAAATGTAAAACAAATTTGCACGTTGATCAAACAAATATATCTATGTATGTATTTCTAATACTCAAATTAATACAAGTATATTAGTACATAAACATAAACATTGCATGTGTATGTATGTATATATGCCGAGAGTACAATTTTTAGCCGTGTCGTGTATTTTCATTCATCTTACATTGAAATATGTAAGTACATTCATAACATATTGAAACGTAAGCTTATTAAAATACGAAACGTAAAGTTTATGTACACTTGTATGTATGCTGCCACACACACACACACACACACACACACAGGCCATGTAAACCTTTCATTGAACTACTCTTCCAAAAACCTTGAACGCTGTACATATGCCCACACATGCATATCTTATGTATGTAAACATGTGAATGTACATATGTATTTGTGTGTATTGTGTGTATGAGGTACTTCCATCTGTTCATCACTTTTATGTAATTTACTCGAATTCCGCCATAGGACTTGAAATAATGTTAGTTCAATTTATTATTCAATAATTAAAGAAGGCCACGCCATCTGGCGTTATAAACGAATAAATAACTTCAGTGCATACAAACATTACTCTTCATATATACATACACATTCACGTTCATATACTTGTATAATTTCAAAAATTGTTTGTTATTTCAATTGTGTAATTGGCATTAATCAGTTTAATCACTTGGTTGCACAGTTAATGTTTAAAAGAAATTTATTTATAAAAACAAATTATATTATAATTTGTAAAAAATTATCCACACATACACGCATACACAGCTCGTAGACGATGCTCAATTCGAGATGGCACGTGAACAGTCCATTCCGATATTGATAACAATTAAATCAAATTAGGCAAAATCACTTATGTTTTAATATTCATATGCAACAAATGTAATTCAGAATATCGTAAATTGTGTTGCCGTAATTAAATATATCACCTTGTTAACTATTCAATAGGCTGCTTAAATATGTTATGTACAAGCAAAGTTGTCTCAATGCGATATCGGTAACTAATTATTTCGATTGTTTAGCACGCAGGTCACGATAACCTTTATGTGCTGGAGCATTCTCTTTTTCGATAACACTGAAAAAATAAAGTCGAAATTATAAAAGCATTTTAGTTGGAAAGGAACAAAAGTCGTCAGTCAACAAAACAATATTATAAATACATAACCAGATACAATAATTTAATCAGTGTTCTCATCTATGCAAAACGAAGAAATGTCGAAATACTGAAATTAAGTGTTCGAATCAAAATGCAACCCTGAGTTATTTTTTTGATACATTTAGCTGCAAAATATTCAATTGACATATGTACACACATTTCGCACATACTCATCGGCCGGGTGCTCGCAGTTGTCAAATACTAAATAATTGCATTAACTAAATGGAATTAAATTTTGATTGTCCAACATCCACCCACGCACAATGATTCCAAGGGTCACCCAAGCTAGCTACGAGGAAGCGCGCACCGTCATTTTTAGTTTTGTCATCTACGTGTTTTGAAGAACAAAAGGATAGGGCATCTAAAATAATCACTGACCAAATATGTATGCAATTTGATATTTTATGCGAAGCAAACGCTTGTTGCTTCACACAGGGTTTTCTAGGCGACTTGTTGTACTCCTGACCTAATGGGCCTTCAATGCGTCGCTGAACTAAAGTTTTGTTAAACAAGAATATGACGGAGTGAATTAAGTAACAGCTCTCTAACATTGCACTGCTTGCAGTTATGCTACAGAGCGTCCACATTATGTGTATGCGATTTAGTATTTGTTGGTATTTCTTATCGATAAATTTTTGGAGCAGGGTAGCATTAACTTTTTAACATACTGTTACGTGCTACGTACCTTCCTAAATTTAATTCTCATTTCATATTGGAATGTTAATAAACTGTAAAAGAGAATCCACAGTTCATCCGTACGGTCGTGTGCCGCGGAAGCCTGTTGTATATTTAACGTACTGTATACTGTAGATAGATATGTATTTCTGTGGATACATAGTATGTATTTATATTTGCGGCATTGCTGTTCGGTCGTTCGGTTTGTGATTGTTGCATATAAGAGCCAGAATTGGTAAATCTCTAAAATTTTTAGAACATTTGTTTTAATTCCCCAAGTAACATAAAAAGTACCACTATATTTCCTGCGTGCGTGTTTGTATTTATATATCTATATATATATATATGTATGTATATATATAAATATATATATATATGTATACATTTTGTTGTGTAATTAATTTGCAATCTGCACATTTTTTATTTCAAATATACCGTATAATAATACACAAAAACCGAATTATGTGTGGATTAAAAAGTGTACATGTATGTATGTGTATATGTATATGTAACTACAAATAAATTCATAGTGTACCAGAAGTCCAAACAAATTCTGTTTGACGCCCAAGGTGTGAGTGTCTTATAAATACATATACATATATGTACATATTTACAGCCATGCACATACATTGATACATATATGTATGTGCATATGTTTGTTGTATATATTGTACATTCGTATTTTATGTGCGTTTTGTGTAGTACATTTACACAGGCGACACCGACACGAGCACACATGCACATTGAGTATTTATTGTGTGCGAGTTGCATGGACAATGCTCATGCTTCCACCATACACAAACGTAAGCACGAACGTACATAAGCATGTATATACATACAAACATATACATATGTGCATACGTACATTTTTCGTGTGTATGCATGGACGTGGTATTGGTGTTGGTATTGGCATTGGTATTGGTATTGGTTTGGTATCCACATCCACATCCACATCCACATCCACATCCACATCCACATTCACTGTGAAGAGCTAAAGCATCTCGCTAAAACCACAAAACAGAAATAATAAATACGTGTAGCAACAAGCCGATAGAATCTTATTTTCGTATTCTTTTTGTACGGTGTTCACAAAGTGAAAATGGTATATTTGTTCTTGATGGCTGTCTGCCTGGCTCTTCTCATAAATGCAATAAGTTAACATGTCTCCAAATTTTCTATATACACATACATATATTCGTGTATACTGTAAGTAAATTGTTCATATATTCTGGCCACACCCACCAGGGGCGTTCATATTAAGAATAGTGTTTCGATTAATTTTTACTTATCCTGTATAATCTGAATTGGTTCAAGTGACAAATCGATTAGAAAAATTTTAAATTTTTAAACAAAATGATATAAACAGAAAATTAGAAAGGCCAGGTAAATAAGTGGTCAGAATGACCCAGTCATTAAGTCAACTGAACCAGGAGGACCTAGATCTATATAAATTGGAATATTTGAATATACTTATCTTTCGAGGTACAGCAAAAACATTGCATAAAGTCACATCCACAAGCCCAAAAATGCTCGTTTCCAAAAAGATTCATCATAGAGAATTGGGCCGTCGGTTGCATCCGACTCCAACGTTCTCTCTGGTGCCTCTTGTATCTAAGGCGCGAGCAAGTACACATACACATACAACTGCACTTATGCATGTATTAAATGTATTAAATAAATATATATAGATAGATAGATGCATTTAAATACCTTCAAACGTATATAAATGCAATAATGTTTTAATGTTACAGACAAAATTATTTTAAATCCAACTCTTTTCGAAATATATGCACAGTGTGCATGTGTTTTTGAAATGCACCAAAATTTGTTGGTCCACTTGTTTTTATGCATGTTTATCTTATTGTGGGTTGTTCGACTCTCCCGAATGACGAAAATAAATCGAACTTAAACTTAATATGTATGTATATGTATGTGCACCAGATAACGCTCTTTTGAGCGGACACCTCAGGTTCCAGCTTCCATTTATTTCCCTGTAAATGAAGATGTCTGCTTAAAAAAATGTAGGAAAACAATATTCAAAAGATAAACCCGCCCAAGAAGCTAAGCGTTTTTAAGGCGAAAAATAGTTGGTTGTAACTTCTAATGCTGACTGTAACTTTTTGTTTTTATCCCATAGGCCTATTTTTTAAAATCTAAATTATTAGTTTTCCTCCGGACAGGATATCTGTGAAAAAGTAGTAGATAAAGCTGGATAACGTCTTTTAAAAAAAGTACTAATATGTCGTAACTTTATCCCTACTTTTGTATTAAGTATTCTTATCTAGCTACAGATAGATTAATTTGTACTTCCTACAGCTCCCACTCCAAAACTTCGCTATACCCGTTTTTAATGGGAACATGCAAGTGAAATATGACACAAACTTAAACAGGTTTACAAATCATTGAAAGTGGATTTGGTGGCCATAAAAAACAGATGCACTTTTGTCAACTCCTTTGTCACCCACTTTATCGCCTAAGATACTCCAAATTAATTTTCTTTTCTACATACAACAACTAAGTTAAGTTCAACAATATACTAAAGTAAAAAATTGTACATGTATTTAAACATATGTCGTCCATATGTATGTACGTATGTGTGTATATTCATATGTACATTTGCTGGCACATAAACCGGTTGGGCTACATGTACTCATGTGTAAATATATATACATATATGAATATGTGAATGTTTTCTTATACCTTGGCAGACGGCAGGCATAATTTTTAAATGTGTAACGCATTTCCGATCCCATAAAGTAACAATAATGTATATTCTTGATCGACATTCGAGTTGATAACTCCTGGATGGAGATTGGTTATAATCTATTGACAACGACCTGATTGCATATATGCGTCGGTCTTACATAATATAAGAGCCAAGAGCTTTTACATTGGAATATATCAAGATTTCCTTTTTCGTTAATTTCTCACATAGTATTCGATTATCAGCTTATGTAAACTGCATATATATAATAAATTATTATTATATCTATTAGCTTCGATTTTAAGAGAAAGAGAAACCAAATAAAAAAGAATATTATCAAGAATTTTAAAAAAATTGTAAAATTTATTCTATATATATATTAAATATATGTATATAGAAATTGAATGGCACACTCGCAGTCCTCTACATGAAATAACAGTCAAGAGATGAATTTTCAGAATGTTGTGATGAAGGATATTCAATTTAATATAGCTTCCTTGTTCCTAAACAGGAAGTTTTAGTGATGAGCCGAATAGTACGTATAAAAGCTCATGAAAATTCAATTTTTGGATTACATATATTGTATTTAAATACCATTTCAGAAGAACCTATTTTACTAGAAGAACCCAATAGCCCCGTTAACTCCAATAATTTACATTTTATCCTACTCGCGTACAGAACAAGATGACACATCAAATATCTTAGAATATACATTTTTAGTTAAATCAATGCCTTTCCGATCGGATTATCGTAGCCTATTTTCAATTTTTTTTTTTTTAGAGTTTTTAAAAGTTAGAGATCTAAACTTTTCGACAATGATTATCCTGGAAATACCTTGAACACATTGAAATTTATTCAAATTCACCACTCGTTTTCTTTAATAAATTTTGTGTTTCTTAACCGATATTGATGAAACCTTTTGTAATACATTCTTTTAGTGCTAGATTTATATATATTCCATATTATTTAAACCAAATTTCGTACGCACAGTGTGGAAAATATTATTTTAAATTTAAGGATTGTAGATTTTAGAAAAATTATAATAGGTATCGATATTTTGAGGTACACTGAGTACGCACGTTCGAAAAACTTTAGCTCTTACCGGTTCAAGATCGACGCCAGCAATAGACAGGCAGACATGGCCCAATCGACTCGGCTGTTGATCATGATCAAGAATATATATACTTTATGCGGTCGCACAGTATTATTTTATCATTATTTATTCGCACATTTTAACTGTGTTTGTCGACCGATCTTACCATATGTCGTACTTGTAACAAAAGCCTGTATTTATGGTAAGATTTAACAAAATAATTTTAATTCTGAGGTACTAGAAACTAAATTTTTTATTTACTTCCAAGCTATAAGTTGTTCTTTATACAGTTTTTAAAACTTAATATTCAAGTCTGAAGTATTTGGCAATTGGGAGGTGTACTTACAAACCCAAAATATTCAAAATCGCAAACATAGTGAACCTAATTTTTGGCTCTAGCTTTTTTAGTTTTTGAGATATGCTCAATAAACCGGGTTAAAAAAAGAACGATAAATATCGATATTAAGAAAACGAACGAATGAAGACCATGTTCAACCTTCTAGCTTTTGTAGTTTCCGTAATCGATGCGTTCATACAGACAGGCGGACAGACATACGGACATGGCTAAATTATTTCAGCTCGACGTCCTAATCAAGAATATATATATACCTGATGGTGTCGGAGAAGCATACATTTACACAAAACCAGCATACCCTTTTTACCCATTTTCACAGCGTTCAGGGTATTAATAGCTTACTTTCGTATCCCTCATCAACAACTTTCCACACCCAATATTTCTCTGTGAGTGAGTGGAATATTTTCAATACAATCTTGAACATCTTATTTTCCTTTCTTGCAATATACTTTTTAAAAATTAAAATATAATACCCTAATTTCCAGAAATACCGAAATTTTTTAATTAATTTTGGGCAATCCATCTCTAAACCTTTTTAGAAAATTTTATTAGATCACTTTTAAAGTTCTTCCAGCAGGTGGTAAATCCACCCCTTCTTAATATAAATTAATTAAAATTTAGGTTTTTATTCGATCGACTCCTCATTCAATTTTAACGCTTTAATAAACAAAGTGTGAGGAGTATCTGTTTGTGTAAGCATTTATTCTACCGATCAATTTATATAGGCGACTCGATCTTATCAATCGTCTTTTATGCACTGGGCATTTTTTACCATCAATGAATCTGTACAAACTGATGTAAAGATGTACATACATATACAGACAGAGAATCCAGTTCACATATCCTTGTGCTTTGGGGAATTGTTCATGTACATTCCTATATACAGACACACTAATATACATATGGGTATTGCTTATAGACAAACAAATCCGTTTGCGAAAATTCAACTACATGCATGTGTAGATATATTACTGTATGTATGTATGTGTGTACATACATTCATATTATCTCCAAAATGTTGTATAAGGCTAGCTTGCTTTTGAACAGTTTGTGCGGTTTACACACACACACACACACACACACACACACACACTTACACACACATACGCACACATACGCATGCAGACACTCACATTCGACTCTCACGCCATGAAAAGAGAGAATCAGAGAAGAGCGCCTTTAGACAATGGGCTTAATTCGAAATTGTATTAATACTTTATGCCATGTGTAAATAACGGTACAATATTATTTTTATTGCTTTTAATTTCTTTTTACACGTCAAAAAACTAAAAAAAAAATGTGTTCCTTGAATAAGCAAAATTAAAGTGTTTTGTGGGATATCTTTTACGATGACAAAATATAAATATATATTATATAAAATATAGTATAATAAAATTAAATACAAGAAATAATAATTTTTTAGTTACTCTTTCACCCTGAAATCATTAATAACGGATAAAAACGGAATAAGGGCTTAGTGCAAATGCGGCTAAAAGGCATTGAAGGCATCCATAAAGTATGCAAAAATTCTATCCAGGTCAAACATATAATTTTTCTTTAATATCCCTTCGTTAATATTGCTTAATCCAGGCGCATGTCTAAACCTTTGGACTATGGACTATATATATGCTATATCCACTGAGTAAAGCGTGCGTTTGTGTGTGAATTTGTATAAGCATGAATGAAAGGGGGTTGAATGTTTATAACGACAGATCGCAGGATTCAGGGTCTCTCCTAATCGGGCGGACCCAACTAGTGCCTTCTCACTTAAAAAAAAAAACAAAATAAATAAAATTATTTATCATAAACATAAACTTTTAATCAATTAAATAACGCTCCATGTATGAATCGAGATTTCACAAAGTTACTTGTTGAAGTTTCGAATCTCAATCTGTTTATTTTGTGAACCTAAAGTTCGTACATTATTTAAAAAGGATAACAATTTGTAAGACGGTGCAATAAATATTATGGTCTAGCTAGACCTTTTGCCCCAGCGTGTCTAACGGCTCGATTATGTATTAGTATTATTCGCGTTGATTCAGATTCAGCTGCTGCTTCTTTCATGCTCTTGCCTCCCATCATCCGACTATATATTGCTCGTCGCATTTTGGGCTCGTTCGAGACACCGAATGCATTGCATGCACATTGCACATTGATGCACATTGATGCACATACACATACACACACATTTATAAGCACATGCATACATACAGAAAAGAAATATGTTTTAGCATGCCTATGACTTGTATGTACATATATGCTCGATCCAAACATCATACATCTTTATGTTCCCTGTTTAAATTTTACAAATGTGTGTCACTATAAATACATACAAATATTTGTTTTTGTCGTAATAAGCTTTCTTGACCAAACGGAATAATAGTTTATTAATTAATCATATTTATATTCAGACAATTAAAACTCAATACAGACCTAGTTTTTGGACCGTATGGCTAGATAAGATCGGCAAACACATTTATATGTATATATTCTTGATGGGGTCAGCGATCTTTTTTTTGTGTGCCCAAAACATAAAACAATTTCCAAGGGTATAAAAACCTAACTTTGGATTCTCGTGCTGATCTGAAGTAGAATGATATCCCAAATTTTATTTTACATAAATACATATATGTACATACACACATTCGTATGTTAATTTATATGTATACACATTTATATACTAATATAATATATATATATGCATTGTTATGGTATAACAACCACCCACACATGGGAATAACAACGATGTGAGCCCCAGCCAGCGTTTGCTTTAAATGGCAGCAAAATCTGCAATAGCAACAACTATCAGCTCACGAAGAGCGCACACACAAAAAACTAATGCACTCGGTAAAACTGAACTCCGACCCCCCACCCCCTCTGAGCACATACTCGTATACATACACAGGTGTATATACAAGAGTGTGTCTACATGTGTGTGTGTGTGTATGCAGAATACAGCATGCGTCCTCGCGACGTAGGCTCAGAGAAATCTGAAAAGTGCCTGTCTATTTGAGTTAGTGTTAGTTGCAGTCCCATTGCAATCCCGGCGCATCCCCTTAGTGGGGGATACTACAAATGTACAAGTATGTTGTATGCCTTATGTAAGCTGGCACATACATACACACAGAAGGAAATACAAATGAACATGAACTCCAAAATACCAAGTACCAAACAATACATAAAATCGTCAAATCGACTAAAAAGTGGTTGCAAACATTTTGGAGCTACCCAGTAGTTTCGAGAAACAGCTTGTAAATTGCAGATTATATATTTATATATATATATATACTTATATTAAAATACATGCTTCTTTTTTTTTTGCAGATTGAATTCTTCAAATTCGGAAACTTATACTGATTAAAATTAGTGTAAGCGGATTCAACTTTAAACCTGTAATTTACACACAACGAAAGGACAATTTTTACCTTTAATGAAGCTTAATTGAAAGGGAGATGCAAGTGGAAAGTTGTTTGCAAGAGAATATCCCGCTGATAAGTAGTTCCTTCATATTTACACTAAAAATAACGGCAATAACAATACGAAGATTACCTAGGAGAGCAATACTTTTTGTGTGGCTAAAGGCACAATTCGAAGACATTTTCAAAGCCCTGCAAACAGTATCCATAGCTGTTGGATCAAAATATAGACTGGTCAAAGCAATAGCAGTTCCACTCACATTTACCGAGATGGCTTCAAATGAGGATCCAGATGATAGCCTGGCCATGTCGACAACACTATCACAGTCCGCTAAAGACAACAACTCAAGCTCCATTAGTGATCAAAGTAATATTGAGCAACAGCCATATAATAGCAGCAAAAAATTGCATAGCACATCCGTTTCTGATGCTGATACACGGATAGATCGCAAGAGAAAAAAGTTGGCCGCTTCAACTTACATGAAGGGAGAAAGTATTGGTTATAAGGCCACGGACAATAACGACGATCTTGACGAGGACGAGAACGATGATAATGATAATGATAATGATAATGATAATGACGATGACGAGCAAGAGAAAGCTGCAAGTGGAGCAGAGAGCAGACTATGTAGTGTATCTTCTGTTGAGCAGCTGTCCCCCAGAGTTGCGGTAGTCGAAGCAAAGAATCCAGCTTCTCCGCAATCCGTCGATAATGTGGTTGACTATGGTGAGACAGTAAACGCCAGTGAAACTAGTTCAGTTGAGGTTGCTCCGATCGATGAAGATTCTAGGGAGCAGTTGGGAGCAACAGGACAATTACCGAGAGATGAACATATGGAGACGTACGCGACAAATACGTACATTGCACCAGAGCAGGCGCTCGTAACTAGAGTTGAGCTCGTGGTGCCAGCCCAAGCATCTGCATCGGCATCGGCATCTGCATCTGCATCTGCATCTGCAGACTCAATGCTGCCTTCGCAATCCGAGTTACATTACAGTGCTGACGTCCAGTTCAATGCTTCGACTGCTTCTCCGACAATGGTGGCAAATGATAAAAATAATGGTTGTGAAACTACAGACTCCTCCAACTTGAATGTAAGAATTCCTACTAATTTAACATTAACAACAACGGGTGATATTTTGACTACAGATCGGCGTGCAGCAATATGGGCACCGCATGGCGAGTATAAAAACGATACTCTTATTCATGACCATGCGTCTGGCTCTGGCTCTGGCTCTGGGCCGACACATATCAAAGGAGAGAGCCAGTGCCATCTACCACAGGGTGGTAGCCATCCTGGGATGGCTAATGATAATCTTAACGCTAACCAGGATCGTTTACATTTAAGTTGCGAGTCAGATGGCTATAAGCCAGAAATTTATCGCACTCAGCAACACCATCAAGACCAAGAGCCACAACAGTCTCAACCACATCCCGCCGAACTCTTGCTTCAAATCGAAAAGGATACACCTGCTGGATTTGGACAAATGCTTCCCTTGGAGCATCACGATCAAAGGCAACAGAACTTTGGTCAACAACAGTCGCCGCATATTCAAAATCAACTGCAAAGTAACATGTATTCCCAAATGATGTCCCACCAACTCTCACATCAGCATCAGCACCATCAGCACCATCAGCAGCAGCAGCAGCAGCAGCAGCAACAGCAGCAGCAGCAGCAGCAGCTTCACCTCCACCACCATCATCACCACCCCAATATACAACAGGAAAATATTCAACAGCAGCAGCCGCTTCACTACGCCAATTATGTGCATCAACATTATGCTCATGATCAACTGTTTGCTATTCATCCTTCTCAACAGCAATTGCAGCAGCAACATCCGCAGCAACATCAACAGCAACATCAACAGCAACTTCAGCAGCAGCAGCAGCATCAACAACAGACACGTCTGCTGCAGCACCGGCATATAGAATGCCATGGACATATGCAGCAGACAGGTCCACAGCAACAAATCCAGGAGCCCTACCATGATCTTATGATGGATGAATATCACGAGGATCCTTGTTCAGCGTACAAGTTGTGAGTAACGTACGCCAATCTTCGACACCACTTAACAGACATTTGGTTACTGATCGATAACTAAATCGATAACTAATTACTAAACTATTCACATATATATTTATTTATATATACTAGCTGTTGTAACACACGCTTTTTCTTCACTCCACATTATTGGAAGAGAAACCACTTATAAATTCGGTATTTATTGTTCAAAACTTCAAAGGTTTAACTGTGGCACCGAAATACTTCGTTTTTTTCCAAGTTATAAAAATCTATATGCTTAATCCCCTATTGGATAACATACGCATTAAATTTGGTGGGTCTTGCTCTTAAAATGTCCGAGCAGTGCTTGTCTTAGGTTTGATTTGGCAATATATAATAATTTCATACAAACGGACTAATGAGATCATTCTTAATATCAATCAATAACAATACAAAAATATTTTAAACTAAACTGTGGTTTTTCGAGTTAATAAAATAATAAAAATCAATTTCTTAAATTGCAGAACACTTTCGCCAAGCAATGCCAAACCGGAAAATCAAGACGACGGCTATGAAACCAGTGCTGGAGATGTCTTGACACCCAATTCTCACAGTTCATCTACCCATTCAATTACACCCCAACATCAGATGCAGCATGGCGGGCTTGGGCTTGTTGCACAAAACAAGCACGAGGAGCTTATGTCATCACAGAATTCAAACCAAAATCAATCAGCTGCTTCTGCGTCCAGTAGCCCCCAAGTGCAAGCACCCAATGGGCAAAGTGCTCTGCCTATGTCTATGTCGATGTCGCAGAGCGTGAACCAAAGAAGCTCCAATAACGTTGATGTTGCTTTGTCGAATGATCCTTATAGCTTCATGGCCGAAGAAATGAGCATACTTTCGCCAGGAGGTCACCAGGCGGTAAACCTGCCAGGCACTTCAAATGCCTCGACTTATTCGCCTGCGCCAGTATCAGGATCAGGCCCCATGCCAACGTCATGTAGGGATGTGACACAGCCCAACGACGCTTACAACATTAAGGATAACAATCAACAATCGTTGACGGAGCAGCATCCACCTAATAACGAGTCCCTTCCCGAATCTCATGATATAGAAACCAAAAGTTTATCCCTGGATGCCAACAACTCTAACTGCGATTTGAATGAAAGACCAGACTCGGTGCCAAAACGAAGGGGACGTAAAAAAAAAATAGTTGGTGCCGATAGTATGCAAATAATAGCTCCACAACAGTGGTGAGTTCATATTTCAGCTACATATATTTCTATTTTTATTTTTCTCGGGTCTTTACTGAATTTTTTGTTTTATTAAATATTTGTAAATATATTTAAATTCCGTGTACCATTCCATTTTATAGGCAAGTATGTATTAGGAACGAATCAGGTCCATCATTAACTTTTGCATAGCAAAATGACATTTTATTTTATCAGCTGAAATTGAGGGGTGCGGGCTCGAATCCCGCGCTGGACAGGTTGGAATATTTGTTTTCTTTTTTTAATTGTCAATAAATATTATTCATTTTTATCGTTTGTATGACAAAAGCAGAATTATGTTAGCCTTTCCTTACATTTTGTTTTATAGTTGGTTAAGTTATGTTTTATCATAACAAAATTTGAATGGTCGATAAGAGTTGTGCAGCTGAAGCTTTCGGATAATACAATTTTCGTTTTTTTTTTTTAATTTGTAGCCACTCAAACGCCGAGAGTTTTTGTATTCTACTATACTATACCATACTACTCTATATTATATCATGCATTTCATGTATTAAAAACTTATAAAATTTCAATAATGAGCGACGCTTTCCTCTAAGTGTACAGTGAAATGGAGAAACAACATAGTAGTGAATCACTATGAGAATTACAAACTGCACCAGTTTATCATATCAATTAAGCCGATTTATAATTCGTAAGCGTTTTTAGGTGTTTATCATTATTGTACCAGTAAAGACCCAACAGCTTTATTGAACTTGTATTACTAACACACTCGTAATTATACTTTAAAACAGTGGTGGCAGGGATGGTAGTGGTGCGTCCAGTGATACTCTGACCATGAAGCCCAAAGAGCGCAAGAAGCATGATCGATTTAATGGCATGTCCGAGGCAGAAGTAATTAAGCGCACCATACCCGACCATCTATGTGATAATCTAGATATTGTTATAGTGAGTTGTAAATTTCGTATATGTATGCGAAAGTCATCTTGAAAAAAACAAGATGAATGCTATTAGTTTGCGCTTTATTAGTTGAAACAATTAAATATTTTAATTGAAAACCCGCAGGTTGGCATAAATCCCGGTTTGTTTGCTGCATACAAAGGTCATCATTATGCTGGACCCGGAAATCACTTTTGGAAGTGCCTGTATCTATCGGGACTTACTCAGGAACAAATGAGCGCAGATGATGATTATACACTTGTAAAGCAAGGAATCGGGTTCACCAATATGGTTGCACGCGCAACGAAAGGCTCCGCCGATCTTACACGAAAGGAAATTAAGGAGGGAAGTCGTATTTTGCTTGAGAAACTTCAACGGTTCCGCCCAAAAATTGCTGTTTTTAATGGCAAATTAATATTTGAGGTTTTCTCTGGCAAAAAGGAGTTTCACTTCGGTCGGCAGCCTGATCGAGTCGACGGCACTAATACTGTAAGTTTATTTTTTCTTACTATGAATGGTACACACAAAATCAAGAATTAATTTATTTCCTTTTTCGTAAAATTCACCCCTACCCCTATTCATCCTATCTATCTTCGGAGTGCCGAAGATTTGAATTGGATAGGTACATCAAATATCAGTATTTTATTTTTAATGTGCTACGATTGAAATAATTTGAATTTAATCAATATAACGATCGGAAGATAAATACAAAACGTGTTCAATTATTTATTTTATGGATTTTATACCCTGAAACCATTGAAAATGAAGAAAGAGTATAATGGTATATTATGTATATATTTATTTAATTTGCTCGCGTGAAGCATAGTCAGATTTTAAATATTTCGGGTTTTGGATACCGGTAAGGGTTTTGCAGCAGTAGCCGTAGAGTCGCAGGTTCGAGTCCCGGTACGGAATCTTTATTCGAAAGGTTGTACACTTACAATTCGCACAAGACACTTTTCAAAAAATTCTTAAAAATTTAAATTTGATTTTATTAAAATTGTTGGGTGTTTTTTATATTTTAAGTATGAAATTCTGTTTGAAGAAAAATTTTGACACACTTGCTGCACTTATTTATCACGTAATGAGAAGAAATGACGTTTTTCGAGCTCGAACGGGACATTAGAATATGAAGATAAGAAAGTTAAAAATTTACAATTAATCCTGATTGGTTTGCTCCCTTTGCATTTTTTTTTTAGTTAATTGGTTATCATCATCTATCATCTGTCTAAGTGAAGTAAATATTAAATTGAAAATGCTTTAAAAATGACCAAATGACGAGATTTTTCATTTATGCAACTTTTGTAAATAAAACCAAGGAATAACTGTTTAAATTATTTAAATTCGAACAATTTTCTTTAATAATATCTGAAAATAAGGCTTGTTCATTAAATTTTAATTTTTTGGTCATGGTTTACTTTTCTGTGGAAATGCCCATATGTATTCTTGATATTCTTGAGACGGACTTGACTAAATCAACTCAGCTCTTCGTCTGACAGACGTTAAGTGCGTTATGTATGTGTTTGCCAGACGCAGATTTTTATACCTCCGGAATATCGCCAAAATCATAAAAACCGCAAATCAAATACTGCAGACTTGCAAATTGCTTTGTATATATATTTCAATGTCCCTAATAAGTCCTACAAATTTTATACCGATCATACTTTTAGTTTTGAGGAAAACAAGGATTTCGTTTCAATAGTGGGGGGCATGGTTCTAGTCGGGCGGCCCCGACTAGAGCTTTCTCACTTGTTCATTTTTTACCACCTCAATAGAGATGGGTTCACGGTCGGTCCCAATTAGAGAAATCTTACTTGTTTTACAACTTTTAGTTGGCCCCATTGCTAATTTGCTATATATATATATATATATATTTTTAGGCCTTCCGTATATTAATTACAAAAACTTTGTTTTCTATATTTCAGTATATTTGGGTTATGCCATCTTCATCAGCGAGGTGTGCTCAGCTGCCACGGGCTGCGGACAAAGTACCGTTTTATGCAGCACTAAAGAAGTTTCGGGATTTCCTGAATGGCCTAATACCGCATATGGACGAGTCGGAATGCGTATTTACCGAGCAGCGTATAAGGCAATGCTGCGAACAGCAGGAGCAGCCTCTTAAGGGTCTGGTTGCTTCAAACACCAATCCCAATCCCAATGCGAGCGCCAATGGCAACCAAAACCAACAATCTAGTCTTATGTTTGGTGATAATGTAGGTGGTAGCAGTAATATTGATGCTGGGACAGATTGTTCCAATCAAATTGTTGACAAAATGCTGCCACACTTCAACCCAAATATATCCAATGTGATCTCACGTGATGCATTCATGTACGGCGGTAATAATGATGAGTCCATGAGAAACAACAAATTAGTGGGAGCATCGGCGGCGGGATCTATAAGTGAGCACAACTATTTGTCCGTTTTTGGAAATCAACACCAGTCGCAGCAACCACTGCCCGAAAAAAAGAAACGGGGCCGCCCAAAAAAAAATAAAGGTCAAGAGATGATTGATCCATCGAATGGTGGCAAGGTCACGCTAATGCCGCAAAATGATTTTAATAATATATTAAATCTGTCAATGATTGCAGCATCTGGTAGTGGCAATGGTACCGGCGGCAGCCTTGGCATTGCTCCTGCCAGCGGCGAGATACCTACCAAAAAGAAGAGAGGTCGGCCAAAGAAGTTAAAGCCCACGCTCGAAAATATGTTGACAACAACAGCCAAACAGCATCCAAATTCAATTACGAATCTAAATGCAGCCTCCCAGCAAATAACGACATCAACTGGAGGCGGAGGCGGAGGCGGTGGCGGAGGCGGCGGCCCATCCAGTATCCACACGATTTCAATGGAACATACAGCGTCGCCGCAGAGTAGCCATCAGGCCCCACCTAGCCTGTACAACACGCCGCCACCGTCTCATATATTGTATACAGCGTCCGCATCGCCAATGGCATCTCCCGCCCTCAACTGCAGTTACTCGCACTCACATGGTACACCTCCGGTGGGACAGGTTGATCAGCACTTGCAACAGATCACAGAGCACCTGGCGGGAAATCATCAGAATCAGGCGAATGTTGGTAGCATCGGTATTCGAGATCAGCCACATCTGGGGGAAACACCACCACCGAGTTCACCAAACATGTGCGCCGCGGTTGATTTTGAGCCACCGAGCGAACGCAATGATGGACAGGAGACAAATCTTATGTCACAACAGACCCGTGTAGTGGATAAATCCCAATACTCAAGCTCAACGCCAGCACGCGATGCAGAGCCACTTACGCATGTCCAGGAGCATTATCAGCAGTGGCTATCTTCCAGTCAGAATCAGAATCCGAATCAGAATCCGAATCAACAAAAGGCCAACCAGCAATCACTGCAATCCCAATCATCGCCCGCCGCTGTCTCGCACTATCCACATACGCAACAGCCAAATCCGAATCCGAATCCGAATCCGAATACGCAGGCAACGCTTAACTATCAGCCAGAGCATCCAGAGCATTGGCAACGTTATGACGAGCACAGCTCCTATATGTTGGCCTCACCGCACCATCATCATAATCATCACATCAATTTAAGTCCACAGTTGAACAACCCTCAATCAGGGCAAGTTCAAGCGCAAGTTGCTTCCGATATGTCCCGCAAGAGTCTGTCAGGCCTCGAATCCTTGGTTGACCAAATACCCGCAATAAGTGAACATGAATCGAGCGCAATATCAACGGCAACAGCAGCTGCAGCGGCGGCTGCTGTCGAGAGTCGTTTATTGGGGCTACAGCAGCAGCAGCAGCAGCAGCAGCAACAACAAAAGCGTTGTCATCAGGAAAATGAAAATCATCCGGAACCGATAGCCAACAGCAACCACAGCAATGTGATTAATAACTTCTCTGTTAGTAGCCTGGCCGCATCGTCGGCAACAACAAATACTGAGAGTCATTTGGCTCACAACAGCAGCAATTCGAATAGACCCGAGAGCGGTCATAGCATCAACAACAACAACAACAACAACAACAACAACAACAATAATAATAATAACAACAGTAGTAGCGAATACCCCAATCACAGCCCAACGGGGTATCCACATCATGCCAGTCATTTGATCAGCGCCGCACTAGCGACAGCAACCGCCGCCGGAAATTCACAAGTGGTGCCAACGGCACAACATCATATACCGCCACCGCATCCACATCCGCATACACATCCACATCCACATACACATCCTCATCCGCAAATGTACATGGACCATGCGCACCTGACATCGCACATGGCTCACATGCCATCGGTTAATGTAAACTCAATGTACGGCCCACCATATGGGCCGCAGCATGGCACTTCGGCGCCCGAATATGGACATGGCCACTATGGTGTTCAGGGCACGGCGCCAACGCTGCACGTGCCAAGTCCCAATTACCCATATGCACACTATGGGCATACGCCACCCCAGGGTAACTACTCGGGCTTTGCACATGCGCATCCTCATCACCATCATCATGGGCATGCACCCCACCACATAAGCGTCTTCGACCGACTCAAGCCGTCCGACATAACCGGATATAGCGGGTTCTGATGGCAGTCAGCAGAGCAGCAGGAGGAACAACAACGACAGCAACACTTACGATACGAATACAGCGGCGTGATCTAAACACAATCGCCCAGCAATCTCCGGCTTGGCCGTTTATACTTATGTAGCTTAAGTAAATTTTACAATTAAATAAGATAACCAAAGACTCCGCCTAATAAATTTCTTTTGTAAGCATCCAATGGACATTAATATTACTTAATTGTGTGTGTACGTTACTATATAGTATTACACTTGTAGTGTATGTGTATATCCAAGAACCAGCATACATATATATAATTCTCTTCGTATTACATACTATTTGTGAGTATGTCTGCTGTTTTATATACTTGTATAATGTAAAATGTTTAATAGCTAATTGATACAGAGCATGACGTGCGCACATACATACATTTATTATTGCATTAACGTAAATACATTAATTCGTTTTATCAAATAGTCGTTAAGGTTATTTCAACACTGTGTACTTATTAAGAATTAGTATGCATCATATATAGTATACATCCTTTTGCCTGTTTTTTTTTGGAAGTTTGTATCTCAGTCTTAAAACCCTACCAATTTGTATATATCTAAAAGAACTATAGGAGTAATCGGTTAAAAATTTGTGTTTTTTAATCTTCGGCATCCGAAGATAACTGTTTTCCTCTGTTGTTCGAGGTTTCCCAGAATCTTAAATCATTTTTGTGTAGACAATATTGAAGGCCTCTTAACATTACTTAGTTAAATAATCAGAATAATTCTTTTAAGCGGGAAGGAGGTGTATGATCGAATTTATAAAACTTCTTGCGTATGCAAAATGGACATTTTTAGAAAAACAAAACAATCGTGATATGAATAATAATATGATGTTTAGCAAATAAGTTTAACGACTTTGGATTTTTCGAGATTTTTACACGAATACAACTTTTAGTATGCATTTGCGTATTACTTATGGATCAACACTATTGTAATGCAATAGTAGTCATTAACACATACTGTAAAAGCTCTGCTAACGGTCAAGTTGTGTGAGCTTGGAGAAATTTCAAGCTTACCAATTTTTTAAGTACCATTATTTTATCTTTTGTTTTTTCTAATTAATAGCTCCAACATTTTTGGAATAAAGACACTTTGTTCATAATAATATGACAGCGACAACTTGAAAGATTTTTTTTTGAAAATAGAATCCTTTTCAAATATCCTGTTTCTCTTAGAAATATTTACGAATTCGCAAAAGTTTTAATAAATGTGTATTGTTATTTCTGTTTTATTAAAGGGAACATGTTTCTTAGCACTGGCAGAAACTTTTGCAGTGAACTGTGTTAAATTAATAAATCTATTTGGTGTGCGCCGTTTAATGATATGTAGAAATCGGTCGATTTGAATTTGATATTTGATAGATATTTCACCTAAATGTGCAAGGGCAGGTACACTTTGCAACATCGAAGGTTTGGTGCTGTGTTATTATTACTAACCAAAAAATAAAGAATACTTCGCTTTTACTTTTAATTTGCGATTTAAATGTTTGTAAACGTCAAATTTTGACGTATCAATTTTGAAATAACTTTTATTTGCAAATAGTTATGACACAAAAATAATAATTGATTAAAAAAACCATTTGCAAATACAATAAATAATACATAAACAAATTATTATAAAATCAATCATTGAATTTAATATTATTATTTCTAGCAAGCATACACCCGAAGAAAAATCACATAAAAATTTAATAATTACATTAGATAAAATCCAGATTGTTTTGTTTACCAAACCGTTTAATACCCTGTACCCATTGAAAATTTATAAAAAGGTTTTGTTAAAATGTATGTAAGAGGCAGAAGGAAGCATCTCCGATCCCATAAAGTATATATATTCTTGATCAGGACGACGAGCTGAGTTAATTTAGCCATGCCCGTCCGTCCTTCTGTCTGTGACCCACAGCTCACATTTCAATTTATTTATGATATATGCTTCCAAGTGGGTCAAAATTCTTGTAAACACAGATCGCAGAGTTCAGGGTATCATATAGTCGGGCGGCCCCGACTAGAGCCTTTTCACTTGTTCGACCGTTGAAAAGAAATTTAACAAATTCTGATACTTTTTATACTCGTTCGTTAGAGTCGCTTAATTGGAAAGGTAGAATACTGGTCACACCGAAGAAACAATATTTATAATATTAATTAGGGGAAGAGAGAATTCTGAGGTATAGAGAATTCGTGGTATAGGTAAGGCATGTAGGCGGGAATAAGAGGTAAAGGCGGGCGACATAAAATAAAGTGGGAATTTAGCCTGCAAATGTAGGAAGAGAACATCAAGGATTGTTGCTTAGCAACGGATGATTAGGAAATGGAAAAATTGTTGGAGCTCGTTGCAAGGCGCAGAAGTTGCTTTTGAGAAGACTTAAATTCATGTTAATAAATTTTGTACTCCATTAAGATACTTGAGCCCTATTTTAATGCAGTGCGTACAAATAAGATGTACCAAATTTAGAATTTGTTGAACTCCTTCGTCCAACGCTTAATAGTGGTAAATAATAGCATAATAGTAAATAATAGAAGGCAGGTCAATTCTGAAAAAGAGTGAAGAGTAACGTCCAAGATGACTTCGAAGTAGTTTTAGTCGGCTTGGAGATATTATATCTAAGTGGAACTCTTTGGACTTAACCCTTCAAAAACTATGAAATCCAAGACAGGAGAGAGGGAGGAAAAGTTCACGGAGTACATAATCAAATGCTTTATTGTAGTCCCTTTAAGTAAATCACAAAAGCTGTTATCTCCCACAGATAACTGGTCACAAATAAATATAGTACGAAAAGTTTACAATTTTTAAATAATAAAAATCGGAAATATCTCAAAATAACATGGCAATTAAGACCGCGATCGAATATAATCTACATTCCTATAACCTGCAGCCATTGAAAATGCATTTGTGCAAATATATGTAACAGCCCCATAAGGTGTATATATTCATGATCAAGAAGACGAGCTGAGATGAGGTCCGTCTGTATGAACGTATAAAGACCTATACTTTTCGATTATAGATTCTCCGAAATAATTTTCCAACGATACAAAAAATGCGAATACTGTTGCGATTTCTGTAAGCAGGGAAGGATCCCTTCAAGTCTGCTACCTAGCTTAAAAGAGAGCTTAAAATAGATGCGACGGACCAAACAGTTCGTAAATATCTTAGGCAACATAATCTACTTTACTTTTATGTACATACATGTATTCCAAATTTGATGATGCTAGCTTAAAAACTGTGGGAAATTGTCATTTCTGATTTTGTTGGGGCGGGGCGCTGGGGGGCGTTCTAGTGGGCGTGGCCGGGATATGCAGGGTACATTAGTGGGCGTGGCACAAAAATCCCTTTGTGTGAAGAGGATAACAACAAATCAATCTCGAAAGCTTCAAGTTTCTGTCTGCAATAGCGGCGAAAAAAGTTGAGTTTATCCGGACAGCCGGACAGCCGGATGACGGAAATTACAAAAACCCAATATACTAGGTTTCACCTTGTAAACGTGTACATCAATACAAAAATTGCAAACGCGTCTGAAATTTGTTGAAAATTGAAAGAAAACCCGTTAAAGTTATTGATCATTTGAAACACAAACTTGAACTGCGCATGGAGCAGTCTAAATTCGAAAGTTTAAATCTCTAGCACTTATAGTTTGTTCATACAGAGGGAAAGAGGGATCTGGTTGCTCCTGATCAACAATGGGAAAAATTTACATTGTTCAACTTTTATAAAAAAAAATTTCATTCGAATTTTTCAAATTAGGAAAATGTGTTGTTTTCAAAAAACTATTAAGTAATTTGTTTTTAGTGGATTCGGAAAAAGTATTTGAAAAAATGCTGTACACAATTTAGAGGTGTACTGGTCAGTGATCGATTTCAAACGTTACTTTAGAAGTCAAAATAAACAGCTTTCGTTTAGAATATTAATAGGTATATTAATGACCAGATCCCGAGTAGGGTGAAAAAGAATTTATAAGAGGCAACCAGGTCATATGGTAAAGATTAAACAAGTGAGAAGGCTCTAGCGATAAATATCGATATGGGGAAAACGGAAAGAGTTATCGATCTTTTGAAATAAACTTGATCTGCGTATGGTATATACGAACCGAATGAGTTCAAGATCAGCTTTCTAGCTCTTGTAGTCTCTGAAATCGACGCGTTCTTACAGACAGACGGACAGACAGAGAGACAGACAGACAGAGAGACAGACAGACAGACAGACGGACGGACGGACAGACAGACGCTCCTGATCAAGAATATATATACTTTACCCATTTTCAATGGGTTCAGGGTATAAAAAGTTGGGAAGATGTTGATTGGATGGCGGAAAGGAAGTGTAGATCGAACGACATTTTTGAGAGAGTGGAGGAATGTAAGGAATGAAATCAATTTCCAAATGTGGAGCTTGAAGGGGAATGTACAAAAAGGCGGACTCGACTGCTATAAGGACAACTCCCCCAGGACGAGAGATTCGATCCCATCGATAACAATTATATTTAAAAGAAAAACCGGAAATGTCCGTTTTTAACCACGTCTCGGTGAGACTAATTATAATGAAATCGAAAGAATCACTATCTACGTAGAGATTATACAGTTTAGAGATCGAAGAATAAGAGTTTCATTTTTTTCGGGCCAGAACTCTTTAACAACAAATGTTTGTAAATAAATCACGGCGAAAACTGATTTTGAAGTATGACAACTCCCTTGAATATGCAAATAAGAACTTCTAATGTTAAATTTTTGGCTTGTATTATTTATGGTAACTATAAGTTTGGGCCCCGATTTGATGGTTATAATGAACCAGCTGGTTTTTATTGGGCCATAAACTGAAATGAAATAAACAAAACAAAAAACCATTATTCCGTTTTTAACCCGTTTTCAATGGATAAACATATTTAAAAACAAAAAAATATGTATATGTTTATATAAAATATATTAAAAGTTAGTAATTTCATTTAGCCTTTTAACCAATTAATATAAAATAAAATTTTCCGAATTTCGAATTTTTTACCCTAAACCCTGCGAACTGACTTTACAAACTTTTCCACTCTAACTAAATTTTTTGATTTACTTCTAAACTAAAAGTATGATCGTTATGAGATTCTTAATTATCTTAATAAGAACATATGGAGAAACCGAGGCGCAAGAATTTAGAATTTGGGCAAGGTGTCTAAAGTCGAGGAATAATGCATTGATTAGGTTTATAAATTCAAAAATCGCTTCGTTTATACAAACGGACGGAATTCAGCTCGTCGTCCTGATCGGGAATATACTTTATGGGGGCCAAGATGTTTCTACTGTACTCAGCAAATGAAATATCTTTAAGAAATATAGATATAAATATATACAAGAAAGGTTAAAAAACTCAGTTTCGACTTATTCTTTTAATTATTTATTTATTGACCGTTTTTTTTTTATTCAAGTAAGGTCAAATCTTCTTCGCATTTAGAAACCTGTAGAGATATACAAATAATGAATGATATAGTCGAAACAAAACAATGAGTATGTTTACATTTTTCATGTCTTTATTTATAATTTTAGAATAGTATCTGCACATCTTTTGCCATTTAATATATAGGAACTGTATAAATATGTATTTTATTTTGTAAATTCTATGCAATTATTGCAGCAACTCTGATTAACATTATGAATATTGTGTACTTACACTTACAAGACTGTATGTATGTATGCATGTATGTATGTGTGTGTGTGTGTGTGTGTGTGTGTGTGTGTGTGTGTGTGTGTGTGGATGTATGTATGTACGTCGGAAAACAATTATATGTATGTATGTATGTAAAGTGAAATCAATTACATGAGCTTTGGATTTGATCAATCAATACATACATACGTATGTACATACATACATAGCTTGAAACACACACACACACACACAAGTATAGATAAGCCAGGGATCAGAATTTGATCATATTGCTCTCTCTGTCGCTCTCAAAGCAAACTGAATCCATATGTAGGCAAGCAGCTGCATAAGCACTTTCTTACAAGATACGGTGATATGTCATATGCTTACCAGCTTACGGAATGTCTGTCTGTCTGTCTTTATTAATAGATCTCTCTATACTACATATATGCTTGTATATATGTGGGTTTATAAATGTGTGTGCTATTTCATTTATTTCAATCGACTTATGTAAGTATGGGGTGAAAGCATAATAATTGGACATATATATATATATATATATATGTATAATATGTATTTATAATAATCCATATTCATTTAGAGTATATAACATTACAACTATTTAATTTGCTGCGAGGTTTCGTGTCTTGTTTTATTATTATTATTTTAATTATTTTTATTTTGTTTTCGTTAACGTAATTTACGTGCAAGTCCTAAAACAGATATATTTAGGTGTATATAATGTTAATGTGTATATTTTATACTGCATGTAAGTGCTTTCTTATGGCTAAAAATTTGTTATATTTAATACTATAGGAACTTTTAATTAAAGTTTTTCTTATTCATTAATTGCAATTTTATGTGTTTTTATTTTCCCTTTTTTTTTTTTTTTTGAGTGTATGCATGAAATTATCTGTCTTTAGTATCGGTCATTTTTGAAAAACAATTAAATGCTAATTTATAATAAAAATTACAAGAAATTTCTAACAAAAATATAATTTATGCTCAAAATGTGAGTTCAACTAATATTATTTATTATTATTTAAAAATGCTTCATGATTGGAGTTTGAAATATTTCGAATATGTATGCCTACTTCCAATACTACATTTTTGTTTTTTAAATTGCCAAATACACACGCGTGTGCATGCATTCATATATACATATAATAATTCAATAGTTATCCAGTTAAAAAATTGTAAAATATTTTCAATAAGAAAAACACCTTGTCACAGTCTTGTTTTTATGGTATGCGGATTTCTTTTTAGAGTATCTATCGCGTTCAAAAATAGATGTATGTACATATATGTATTTATGAATGCACGCAGCTTGAAGAGAATTTTTTATTCGTCAACGCATAACGGTAATATATTCATCAGGCGAGCTTTTACATCAGACGCTCGACACTGTAATGGAAGCCTTATTTAACGAAATTAGTAATTGTGAAATAGTTTTGCCCCTCAAAAAAAAAAACAAAAAAACATTCCCAGGCCTAAGCTCTATCAAAGCTTATACTTCATCGATGATGTTCCTTAACCGATTTGCATAACTAAAAAATGATTGGAAAAATTTTGGATGGTACAGAGTACGAGGTTCTTAAATAGCTCAAAGCTTATTTTAACTAGTGTCTGAAAAAACTTAAAAAATGCAATGGAAAAATTATTCCTTAATAGTAGAGGATTATTTTGGGACCCTCCCGACATAACTGTATAACTATCATGGTCGTTATGATGGTGTTTGCCAATAGGGTATATACAGTCGATCAAGTTCGACAAATTTACAAATTTCATTTTGGATAAGTTTGTTTAATTTGAAAGTATTTTTTAAAAAGTGAGTAGTGCTCCAAAATCTATTCTACCTATGATCTTTGTTTTGATTTTTGTAATTTAGGTGTCGGGAGTGGGCGTGGCCGTGCAAATTGTTTAACCAATCTTTAATTGTAACATTTTTATGGGGCGGAAGGGGGGCGTATCCGATTTTTTTTTTACAAATCTTTAAAGGTGGTTGCCAGATATGTATCTTCAAATTTTCAAATTTTAAATTTTCACGGGGCCCGCAAATTTTTAACCGACCTTTAAAAGTTTTGGGAGATATAGGCATTTCCGAATTCTTAGGGCGCAAATCGGGATATCAAGGTCGCAATCTGTGGAGGACATCATCAGGATACGAAAGTTGGTGAAATATGCGCTTTTAAGTGTTGTCGGTTTTAAAAACAAAAACCAAACATAACCAAATATGAACAATAATGGCCTAAAACCAAGTTTTCTTGATTGTGGAATTAGTTGCTCTAACATAAAAAATTTAAATTTTTCCTTCCAAGTAGATTGGCAAGCTCAATTTAATTTAACGAGCACAAGAGTATATATTGCAAGTTTATGTATAATAAATATAATCTTTCTACCTTATGAGCAGTGCACAAAAGAACTAATAAACATATAATTTACCTATGCGATGTCGGAGATAAGAACCCTTGCAGATAAACGAAAAATGTAAGACCTGAGCCATACAAAAACTCTCGGCTGATCGTAATTGATATCGATTCGATTTTTATATTGGAGCACAAAGGGAATTAATTACTAAGTAAAAATACAAATGTGTTCGGAGATGCCTTCAGTTATAACGCTCTCTGCAAGGCCTTACAAGAATACGGATTCCTTAAGATTATATCGCTCACAATAGAATTGAATGTGTGCGTGTTCATATTCCTACAAATAATACGCGCAAGATAATGCATATGTGTATTACTTGTTTCAACGCGTATTATTTGTAGGAATGTTTTGTTTTAGAACCTGCCTGCAGTCAAGACAAATTACTTGATAAACGTATGGCGTAGTCAAACATTGGCACATTTTCAAAAATATTTTTACACATTAATGTACACTTCAATTACGTTTGCAAGTCATTTATATAATACATTTTAATAATATAACTTCCACATACACTTTCCAAGAACATTTGTTAAATAAAAAAAACGAAAAACATTTATACAAATTTTAGACAATAATATTGAGCTTTGGGACTTTTATCCCTTGTTGGAAAGTGTATGAAATTTTCGGCACGCCAAAATGTTCATGAATTTGTTATTTTCAATTTGAGTTTTGTTCTTCTGTATTCGTATTTGTTCGTTAACATTTTAATTTAATACTTAAATAGAAAATAAAGGCATAAAGCAATACAATGCTAGGAACTCAGTTTGCATCTCTCTAATTCGAACGTTCTCATCTACATAAGTACTGTGAGACTATTTCCGTATTTATGTACATATGTATGTATATATACGTATGCATGTATGTAAAAATATGTCTGCTGTGTACATATTTATGATTTGTGAGACAGACAATCAAGTATTATTCTATTCTTTACACAAATATGTAGGTAAAGAGAGTTCTCTTTACGCGGACCTCCGATTATTTGGTATAGCATATTTTGTGATTCATGATAATTTGATATAATTTTTGTTTAGATTATTTCTACATATATTTTGAATAGTTAGGAACACTTCCGTATAGTTTGTAATTCTTATTAAATTAGTAATCTCGTTTTTGTTAATTTTCTTATACATAGTTTATGTATATTTAGCCACATGAAATGTCATGCTTTAAATTTTTTTTGTTTTTAAAATAGGAACTTTCAAGTTTTCATAGTATGTAAATATATTATTATGTTATGCAAGAATACGCATATTTTCTAAGAGCTGTTTTTGTTTTTGCTGTTTATTATTTATTTGTCCCTGTCTCTCCTCCATGCAACAGGAGCGTCATCTGATAATAAGGACAAGTTTGCCATGTGTACCTACAATTGTTATCTGTAACGAAAATCAAAATCATAATATATATATATATATATATATACATACAGGAAAGTGCCCTGTAATCCTACTTACCCATGTGCCGGTGGCTACCCAGGGAGGAGATTCCAAATTATTTGCCACCTATAACTGTTAAAAAATTGTTTTACTTACATTAAGGATAATATGTATATGACAAATTTTCAGCTGCCTGACTAGCAGATACCCTGTACCTAGCTTCGAATTCTCCTAGCCACTATGTCGTTAGCTTAACAAAATCAAATATTCATAATAATAATAATTATAATAATAAAAAAAGAAAAAAAAAAACAGAAAACATGACACACGATGTTTGAAAAATTCGTTATTTGTGAATTTCGGTTTTTCGTACTTTTGTGTTTTTTGCCAGATCAGATTCGTTTAAATTAAAATTCAAAAAATTGTTTACCCATATTCCCAATGTTGTTGGACGGACGGTTAAGTAAAGCTTCTCCTTATATACATAAGAACTACTACTTTACGGAAGGATAGTTCCGCTTTTTTATGTCTCATACATACATTTGCACAACATTATTATGTCCCAATTTTTACCCATTCAGAACAGGTACAGGGTACGGTATTAGAGGTTCCAAAGAATGGACTAAAATAAAAAATAACTAAATAAAGAAATAAAAAAATATATGTATATATAAATGTATATGAAATAATTAAAATAATACTTTAGTTTTAATCAAATAATTGGTTTATTTTTGTACAGACTTTTAAAAATTATAATAATCAGATTTGTAATAAATTGTTTGTAGTAATGTAGTTCTCAAAATAAAAACATTGTTCTTGTTTGAGGTATGCACTACTTAAGCTACCGATCAAGTTATAGTTTATATATATAAAAATATATGTTTATATATATACATGAATGATTGCAACCAAATGCTGCGAAACATATTTTAATTGGGGTACTTTCAATTATAACGTGTAATTTATTCACACAATTTTACAAATTCTAAAAGTATAGCAGTCTTTTGTTCAAAATATATTTAGCTTTGTTAAAAATCCAGACAAAAATGTATTATGTAGTAAGGGTGATATAATGGCGTAGGCTATCGTAATGATTGAAATCAAATAAAATTTGTTCCCTAAAGTTTTACTAAAATCTACTGTAACTCTGAAAGGTCTCCGTCTCAAATTATAAACATGTTTGATGAACGTAGTCTTGCCTGTCTTTCCGTCAATCAGTTTCTGCTGAAGGCAGTTTATCAATGTATATATTTCTGATTCGCTGGATATAGATAGAATAGAATAGAATAGAATAGAATAGAATAGAAACCCAGCTCTTAATTAGCTTTATATGCAATATTTAAATGGTAATCTCAAATCTATATACAAAGCGCAAGTCTGTAATATTTAAAAGTCATTAAAAATTCGAAAAATTTCATATCATAATTTCCAAGACATACAGACAGACAGACTGACGGACAGGTAGGCTAAATGAACTGAGCTCGTTGTTTTGATCATGATCGGAGAGTATCCTTCCATTATACTTTTTTATGAATGAACATAACATTCACCTGTTCATTCACATTTATATAAAGATGTTTATTTATTATATATGTTCTCAATACTATACATAATGTGTAGCTCTCTTTGATATCCTAATTTTTTTAGTGCCAACTTATTTCTTATGCAAACTATTTTGAACATGAACCCCCTTTAAGAAAACAAAAAATCAAGGATTTCTTGAGTTTTCACTGTATAAAGATATGAATGTATGGGAATCTAAAACACTTGAAGTGTTTACTGTGAATTGGAAGAATAATAATATTATTTTTTGTCTTTAATTAATTGCTGAAGCAATTGAGACACATCATCATTTAAATATACATGTGTTTATACAACCTACGTATCTATATATATATATATATATATATATATATATATATGTAAATGTATATCTTTAAAAATAAATTGCGAGGCATATGTTAATTATTACTGTTTTAATAATAAATGTGTATAATATTATTGTTTAAAACCAAATTTTGTGTTTAGTCTTTGACATTACGTTCTGCGAATGCTATATAGTATCTTTTTACATCGTTGGGCACACATGTCTTGTTTTACATGCATGCAAAATTTATATGTTGTTTTTGTTTTTTTTTTTTAATTATATAATAATAATTATTTGTATCTTAGTGGACATTTCTTAACCGTTTGTTTGAGTTAATTGTGACTTTTTAAAACATAGAAACGAGTGTATAAATTAAAATTGTGTACATAAAATCATACTAACAACGCATAATTACTTTAAAAGAATCACGAAATCATATATGTATAATTAAAATGTATTGGCATAATTAAAAAATAATTATCAAATAATAGTTGTAGTTCAAAGTTTCGCTGACACAAGCTCTTGACATAAGCTCGAGGAAAGGTTCCGTCAATCTTACCAGTAATGTGATTGCGATTGAATAGCTGTTGAATTAGGTCCCGATTGCCGGAGGGATTCTTTCTGGAGCCCGGCTCCGGAATTTCGTTGCTGTCGTTAACCGAGACGGCAATGTCCCCGGCCAAATGGCGATGAGCCGGATCTGGTCCGTTTTTCGAATCATTCGCCGTCGCAGTCGTGGTCGGGTCAAAGTTCACGAGGCCAGTGCAGCTGCCGCTGTCTGCGCCAGCCGGCAAAATGCTGTTGGCATTGGAGACAACATGCTGCAGCAGGAACGCCTTGGAGAGACTGTAAAACCGGCGCTCTCTGTCGGAATCGTTGTCATCGCTGCCATTGCTGGCATTGCTGTGGGCGTAGAGCTCGCTGGTCTGCTCGAGGAGCTCCTTCATCTTGCAGATGTGCTCAACACTGAACGCATGCTTGTGCATATTCACCTGGGGCATCTGACACAATTGACAGTCCTGCAGCTGCAGATCGGCATCGACATCAATCTGGGAGCTGGCAGCAACTATTGCCTCTTGGCACAATGGCAAAGACTTGCTTTTAACGCCAATCCCAATGCCGTTGCCATTGCTGTTGCTGTTGCTGGCCTCTTTGCCGCTGGATCCGTCAAAACTATTGTTGTCGTCCGAGATGTGTGCGTATTGGCGCTGGTTCCTTGATTTCTTGTCTTTTGCCCGTGAGTTCTGAAACCAGACCTGAAAGCCCAATGCGAAAGCATCGAATTATTTACAGGCGCAAACCACAAACTAGCATTCGGTTTTACATATACTTGAAAAATATAGTTGTTTTTGGCTTTTGTTTGCTGGGTATTCACATAATTAATTGAAACAACATTACTTTTAAACAGGAATTTATAAAGTTGTGCAAATCTACATATAATCGATTCCCTCACAATAAAAAAATAATAATAAATAAATACAAAAATATCTGTTCACAAATGTTGGATAATAATTTATAAAATATAATGCAAAAAATTAACTCGACGATTTCTCAAGAATTCAACTCTCGCAAGCCAATTTCCACGTTTTAAATATTGTTATAATTTTTATCAGGAAAGAGCTTACGTCTGTCATATATTCTTCAAATTGGTTGCTTAACAAACTAACTATTTTCTTTTTGTTAAATTTTAAATGAAATTTAAAGGCAAATGCTTTCAAGTTCAATATTAGTTTATAAATTACCTGTTACCTCTGACGAAAATGTAAATCCAAATACAGTCACCGTAAGCCACAAATCTCAACAGGTGTCTCTAATGGTGAATATTTCGGAAGATATACTTCCGATTTTCACTTAGATTTCGTTATTATATAGGCGGTGGTCATCATTTCCACTTAGTTAGGAGTCTATATGTCCTGCATATGAACTATCTTCGTATGATTTGCGTTACGGAGTGTATAAATAACTGATTTTCACTAAATAAATAAAAATAAATAAATAAAAAGAAAATTATATAAAATAACAAAAAAAAAAAAAAACATAAAGAGTTAATACAATAATGGCTTTCTTCGAGATGCCGAAGCTGTGTTTCAAGATATTATAGATTTCCCTATCAATTATTTGTATATAAAATATCTAGTAAAAATTATAAAAAGAAATGATTTTTGTTTGCAAATTTGTGCATCTTTTGAAGCTTCCCAGTTATAAGCAAAAACTAGATACTGGCTGTTTTATTTAGTCCGACATTATTGTTGACTTTTACTTGAGCTTTTGGACAAATAGTTGTACTTACTTGTACGACTCGTTTCTTAAGATTCACTTTCTTGGAAATCTCTTCGAGCATTTTGCGGCTGGGATTGGACTCGGTTTGGTAGCACTCGTACAGGAAATTTAATTGATCCGGCAGGATGGTGGTCCGCAAGCGCTTATTTTGCTTGGATGGAGCGCTCAACTGCACCGAGGTGTCCGTCTGCAGACAATCGTTCGCCTTGACACTCTCGACTTTTGGGCTTGGATTTTCGTCGTCGTTAAATGTCAGCATTTGGGAGTTGTTCTCAATCATAGTTGCATCCAGAAAGTCCTCCAGGTTTTGAAAGTACTGAGGTTTCTCCGAATCGTTTGATTGCTGTTTGCTGCCATTTTTTGTGGTTTGCTGCTTGTTGTCCCCATTGATTGATGCATCAATTGAATTATCTCTATATGGAACATCGTTGTTTTCGGTTGTCTCCCTCATCAGATCAAAGTGCTGTCCTTCGGTTAGACTAGCGTTGATGTTGATGTGGTTGTTGTTCAGTTTCTCATGGACATCATCATCATCATCAACATCATCATCATCATCAACGTTGGCAAGTCCGTTTCGAGTGCTCTCTCCCTGCTTCGGTTTTTTTGGACTTACGGTACAGTAGTCCAAGTCCTGATCGATTTTTATATCGTGCTCGCGATCGTGATCCTGCTCTTGAGTTTGTTCCTGGCTGCCGATTAATTTATTGGTTTCATCCGTCGTCGCGTTCGGCTGATGCGACGACGGCTGGGATTCTGGGCCATCAGGTGTTGTTTGGGGCGAGGCGGCTAACTGAAAAAACTTTTTCGACTCGTTGAGCTGATAATATTGCAGCAGAAATTCAATTGTTGGCTTCTTGCTGGCGCTAAACGATGACTGTCCGTGCTTCAAAGAGTCTTCATGTTTCCGATAATATTGTAGTAAAAAATCATAGCTGCTGATTTTTTTCAGCTCACTCTGCTGATAAAAATTGCTCAAGAACTCCAACTCCAAATCGGACTCGTGCTGCTGCTGCTGTTGCATTAGAAATTGCTGCTTAAGTTCTGCATTGGTTTCATGCTGCATAAAGTATTGGTATAGGAACTCGTATTTCTTATTCAAAGTCTCAAATTCTCCCATAGTTGCCTCCTCTGCGTTAGATGAGCTCTCCGAGCATTTTCTTTTCTTTGCTGGAGGCGGCTGTGGCTGTTGCTGTTGCTGTTGCTGTTGTTGCTGTTGCTGTTGCTGTTGTTGTTGCTGTTGTTGTTGGGCTGCCTGCTGCAGACCTTGCAATATGGTGCCAAAGGGTCCGTAGGCTGCCTCGGCCGGATTCGATTGGTGGCCAGCGGGAAAGAGGGCCGGGCTCATTAAATGCATCAATTGATGCTCACGCAGCAGCTCCAATTGATTGAACTGCATCTCGCACTTGTCACAGTCGAACTTTGGCAAAGTTCGCTGCTGATCCAGACTATTGCTGCGCTCCCGCTGCGGCGGCGTTGGCGTTGTCGACGGACTGAAATCGGTCAGCGACGACGACTTGCTGAACAAATGCTGCGGCGAGGGCGACGAGCCGTACGGCTGCTGGGCCCCAGAATGAGCTGCTGCAGCAGCCGCGGCGGCAGCGGCAACAGCCACAGCGGTGGCCACGTTCTGTGGGGCCAGACCCAGGCTGGTCGGCCCATTGGCCCCATGGTGTATGTCCATCGATGAGTTTGAATCCTCCGAGCTGAGATTGTGGGCTATTTGGGCAGCAGCTATTTGCGCCTTGGCCGACTTCTTGTTGTTCTCCTCCTTGAAGCAGTGGTTCTTCTGATGCCGTATCAACTCGTAGTAGCGCTGGAACACCAGGCTGCACTTTTTGCATGCGTAGTTAATGTTCTGCTTTTTGGTCTCCTCGCTTTCGTACAGTGTATTGTTTGGCTGATTCTCGTAGATTTTGCGCTGCTTTTGCCGCGCATTCTGGAACCAGACGACAATCACCCGTGGCGACAGCAGCAGCAGCTTGCTCAAATACTCAAGATCACTGTCCTTGGGATACGAATTGTTCTCGAAGAACTCCTGCAGCACTTTGATTTGATAGTCGGTGAAACGTGTCCGATTCGCCCGCTTGCCGCCACCCGATGTCGAGGACGAGGAGTTCGATGAGTTTGACGAGTTGCTCTCCAACTGCCCGCATCCGGATGAGGATGATGACGAAACGGCTGAGGCCAGTGTGCAGCCGGATAGCTTCTCGAATGATTTACCCGATATTTGCAATTTCTTTGGTGGACCCATATTGCTGCCCATATTCTCCAGCTGCTGACTCAGCAAATCGTTCATACTGCTATAAAGATTGCTGGCTGCAACACTATTCGGTGTCGGTGGCCTCGAAATCACATCGGAGCTGCCGCTCTCCGACTTTGTCTCGAAGCAATTGGCTTGCTGTTGCTGCTGTTGCTGCACAGTTTGTTGCTGCTGAAAAAGGTCCACATTGGGATGCTGTGGCATTGGAAGCTCGGCCGTGTCCGCTTGCTGCTGCTGCTGCTGCTGCTTAAGAAACTCAAATACTTGCTCCTGCTGCTGCTGCTGGCATTGTTTTTGCTTGTGGAACGTAAACTCACTGGCCATATTCTCATCCTGCGGCTCGGTCTTGATCTGAACCTCCAACGGCAACGGCAAGCCGCCTAAATTCTCCTGCTTTGGCTTCGCATTTAACACATCTGGCTGTGTTGGAAATATGCTTCCACTTAAATTTGTCAACGTTCCCGCTGACGCCGAAGTCGAGCTCGAAGTTGTTGAGTTGTTGTTGCTTCCCGTTGTTGCTGTTGTTATTGGATCAGCCGTTATTGGGTTAGCCACTGTGGTTGTGGCGGTCGCATCGTTCAAGGGTGTAACCTTTGTTTGGCCAGTACGCTCGTACTCCTCCAGATTCAGTGTGGTTGACGGCGGATTATTAAAGTTGTACGGCGAGTCCTTGTTGCGCTGCCGCTCCTTAAACAACGTGTTGCGGAACCAATGCTTTACAACCTGTAAAAAAATTACATACAAAAAAACATTACATCAATTCGGTATTTAGTTCCATTTACAAACTTTTTTTAGAAGTGTCTGGATTTGTTTTTCACCCCGAACCTATTAAATCAGTTAAAAATGGTTTGGTGCAAAACAATTTAACAGGCATAGGACTGACCCCATAAAGTATATTCCAGGTCAGCATCATCCTCATGACATTCACATCCAGAACATCGGTGAAGAAATAGAGATGTTATTAAATACAACATTTGGCCAAATTAAATATACATATTTCTCAGTTGGGTTCTGGGCATCTTTAAGTTCATCTTAAGTTCATTTCTCATTTCACTAAGAATTAAATGTTTACATTTACATGTTACCTGCACTTGGACTTGGTGAAAGTTTAATATTATAAACAATGAAAGCGATATTCAAATTCAGAAATGATTAGAAAACCGAGCTAATAATTTATCAGAAGCCGCAACTTCAAATAAAAAATAAAACTATCGCAAATAAAAAAAAATTTCCAAGAATAATGAAAATGTTCTGCATGTAACTTAACTTTTAAGCTAAAAGTATAAGATTTAAGATTTTAATATTTCGATTTGCGGCTCTTATATCCT